>JAXQKE010000113.1:0-49044 GCA_037042355.1 Candida sp. Y128-05E | reverse complement strand
TCAACCAAACAAATCACTTTTGATGTCTGGAGTGCCAAAGGTGGGATTATCAGATCGGTCACTATTCCATTAACCGAATCGACCGATTCTTTTGAAAAAATTGGGGTTACCTTACAATCTCAACATTTAACGTCGGCAACATATGTATGGAGAATTTTGGCTACTCACCAAGGTTCTCCAGGTTTCCAATCACAATTGATTCCTTATTCAGATTATGTAATAGGCTGTGATTCGACTTTTGATGAAGATACCCATGGTAAAGGGTTGTTAAGCTCAGGTGGTGAAACTTTACTTTCAAGAACTATCCAAAATTATTACAATTATCATTTCCAAAGAACCCAACAGGATTGTATTCCTATTACTCTTTATGTTTATAATCATGATTACGATATCCTTCGACCCGTCACGGTCAATTTGAATCGTGGTTGGGGACATGGTCAAAATAGAGGTATTCTTGGTTGTGATGTTGCCTACGGGCTCCTCCATAGAATCCCAGAAGTGATTGGCAAATTCGATACTGGCTCAATCATCGAAGACGTATTATTTGAAAATCAACAGAATTACGGGTACGACCAAAAACCGCAAACTCCACCTCAAGACAATTCGTTTGTCCCTTCAGCTTCTGCCCCACCACCAATTGTCGCTTCATCGTCCCATCCACCTCCTCCACTGGCTACACTTACTTCTCCTCCACCAAGAACAACTAAGAAGAAATACGCACCAGTGAACGTATCTGGATTAAATGATTATATGAATGAAGAATTAGAGAAATCGCATCAGTTAGATACAAGTATAAAATCTAGTCAAAGTAGTGACTCGTTGCCACCTCCACCTCCAACAAAATCATCGTAAAAAATTCTTAATGAAACAGTGTATAATGTAAAATAAATATAATTAAATACATCAATTGTAAAACTAACGAACATTAAACACCCCAAGTCTCCGATCTCCCTGAATGGAGCGTAATACTAACTTTTAAATGTTTATTGATTATCGTAACCTCTCGGAAACTAACGAAAGAGCGACGAATGAAAAACAAAATTTTAAAGCGAGATAATTTCATCCTTCGGTAAACTCTCTGTTCCTTTGAAACATCGTTATTACCATTGGTTATGGAGTAAAAGGCGGTTTTTAGAGATTTTGATCGTCAAGTTGGTATGTTATTTTGGCAAATTTTGTACTTGTATACGTGGCCTGTATAGTATAGCGGTTATTATGTGTCTCTCGTAACTATATGTGATAAGACAGGGTCCACGGTTCGAATCCGTGTGCAGGCACGTTTTTTTTGGGACAAAAATACTGATATTCTTTTTGCAGGCTACAGCTTTGATCCATAAGATATGATAATAATATATTGAAGAACTAAAACCAGAGTCTCTAGACAGTAGGTGCTTTGACAATTAAAACGTGAAACGACTGTGAAATGCTTGTATCTAACAAGTGAGAAATCTCTTTGTCAAACAATGTTGAGGATGTTTCCATGGTGGGATTGTTATTTGCAACCACGAATAATTCATTAACGATGGAAGGACCGATTTTCTTGATTTCTTTTTGAATTGAATTTTTAACTAAAATGAATGAAATATTAATATTATCATTCTTTGATTTGAATAATGTGGTAATTTCAGCAATACGTTCATCGGATAAACTAGAATTATTACCTGTCTTGACGAATACATTGATATTCAGAGTAATTTTTCCAATCAATTGATAAGTTGTATGAAGTGCCAATAAATCCGATGAACAAAGAACATTGTCATTATTAAACAAGATATTCAAACCTTTAAAGTCGATAAGACCACCGGGAATCTCATCGTCATTGTAAAATACAACTTCATCATTTGATTCTGCTATTGTTATTTCATGAGAGAATTTCCTATAATTGGAATTCACTTTCAAATCGTTCAATAATAATAACCCAAAATTACATTTTGCTTGCTTGAACAATTTCATGCATAATGAGTATTCATTTGTGTCATAATTGAACTTATTGATTGAAGCTGATGTCAATAATAAATTAGATGGATCGATAACTTGATCATTAATAGAATGTACATGATTTTGCAATGTTGATAATATTGATTTTAATGAACAATCAATATTCAATAAGTCCGAAAAAGCTCTCACAATATGTAAGATTGAACTTGAATTGGAATATTCACTTTGACTGGAATCATTGACAATTTTTTCATCGTCATTAATTAATGAGCTTGAGGCTTCTAAAAGATGGTAGGTTCTTGAGGAGAACTCACGTAAATGGATCGCTTTGATATCAGTATCACTTGAAGAAGCAATGAAACTTTTGATAAAGGTCATTAAATACGAGATAGTATCGATATTTCTTAATAATAACACAATCTTAGAAATATGATATGTTTGAATAGAATTAATTGACAAATCATTAATCGTATTCAGTAATAATTTTTCGGTAGTATCTTCACTATCTTCTTTAATAATTGGATTGCCTTGTAAATCAACTTCACCTCGAATATATTTATCTCTCCAATCACGATAACTAACAGGATAACACCAAAGTGCTAATGGGGTCGTAGCAAACGTTGTCACTAAAGCCATGACAATAAACATTGAATAGACTCGTTGACTGATAATACCAGCTGATAACCCCACATTCAACACAACAATTTCCACAATACCTTTACACGACATTAAGATACCCACTGCCATTGATTCTCTCCATAATAATTTATTTAATTTAGCATCCAAAAACCCTCCGAAAACCTTCCCCACCATAGCTAAACTAATAATACCAATAATGTAAGCCCAATCAATACCCTGGTTTAAGAGACCTAAATTGACATTCAAACCAGCTAAAGCGAAATAAATTGGAATCAAGACTATATGAACAATATCTTCTAATTTCTCAGTGATTTTAATGACATAACCATTATCTCTTGGTACAATGACACCAACCATAAATGCACCAAAAATAGCATGGACACCAATAATATCGGTAAAAAAGGCGGATGCAAACACGGTAACTATAATTAATAACATTGAAATTTGTGAAGGATAGCCAGTATTCAATTCATTGGTAAAGCGAGTTAATAAATATCTCATAGTCAACCTAACTGGGAAACAAAGAAATAAAAACCAGGCAAGGGTTAATAGTAAAATGTAAACTACTGTGACGCCATTTGCAGCATTGGCTAAGGTAACAACCAAGGCCAATAAAATCCAACCAGTCAAATCATTAATGATCCCTGCGGCTAACACAATAGTACCAACTCTGTCACCAATTAAATTCAATTCTGTCAAGATTCTCGCTAACACGGGGAACGCCGTGATACACATTGCCACAGCAATGAAAACCATAAAGGTGGTAAATGATATCGTCAGAGACGATGAATTAGGTATATATTCGTCATATAATCCTTTCGCGATACCACAGCCCAACGCAAAGGGGATAGCCATATTAATCAACCCCACTGAAATAGCGACTTTGAAATGTTTCTTGATAAACGTCAAGTCAACTTCCAAACCAATAATGAACAAAAATAAAATGATTCCAATATTAGCTAATAATGTCAAACCGGGGATCGAAGCAGCAGGGAAACATGTAGATGTAAATTTTGGGATATGACCCATGACACTAGGTCCTAGCAAGATACCAGCAATCACTTCAGCAATCACTTTAGGTTGTTGTAATTTCTTAACTGGGTAATGAATAATTTGACATAATAAAATGATCAAAATCGCTTGAAATAAAAACAAGGTGTATGGAGAAGAACTAGAGTACTCCAATGGATTCCTACCAGCAACAATACCAGCGACACTCGATGTATTTACCATAGTTTAAGAAAGAAGCAGGCTGGGTAAGGTTAATTTACGTGGCTGTAAAAATGCGATATTTACGGAAAGTGGCTGCAAAGTGATCAACGTCACAAGAAATCTTCACAATGCAACAATAAAAAGGATATAAGTGGGGATTAATTGTAGATAGAGTAGTATATTGAGACCAAAATTGTTACATATTGTCTCATGGATAGTAGTACCATGTTGAATGTCAAATCTTCATAGATACATGGGTGTCCAAATTAGGCTTTAAAGTTTCCAAATAATCAATTTGACGTGATGTTACAAATATTGGAAAGTATACTTGAGCATACGTTTATTTTAATTCTGTAACATTGTGTATAACCTCGCACTCTAGTTATAACTCCAAATCAACCTAGTTCTACACCATAAAAGTTAGAGACACTTTTCTAAAATATTCACTTTTCTCAAGATTCTACACATCTGAAACAAATGTACAAAAATTAATACCTACTTTTTGAGTGATAAATACTGGAAATCTCAATATGGTATTAAAAATGAATGCAAACTTAGATAAACAGAAATCTACTTATGTGAATATGTAAAAATCAAACGTAAGATACACTTGTAAGAAAAAAGTAAATCATTTGGGTTAAATGTTTCCAACTGACGAATTCAAATAAAACGTAATATATTTCGATTTGTAATTCCATAGATAACCTCAATGTGGTTATATTCATCAGACTTATATCTAATTGTAATATTTACCATTTGCAACCATTCTAGTTCCACTTTTGGATGAGTTGCAAAATGTCGCATGGGTGATGTCGGATCAATTTAGATTGCAAAATTACAACGATAGTATTGATATTTCTATTGATACGGGGAATATGGATGGTTCACCAATTATGACATCCATGGGGATGTTTATAATTGATGAGAATGAGTATCCGCCTAGTTGGAACCGGAAAAATGAAACTGACATCATAGGTGGTGGTGGACCTTATGCTATTGTTGGGGGTCGTATTATAGCTGGTATAAAATACGGCAAACAGATTTGTGGAATAATAGATCAAGGTAATGATTTTCCCGAGTCAGTCTTCCAGGAATTGGATTCCTGGAAAAGTGGTATAGTGTTCCAAAAAGATAATAATCGGAAAACTACCCGAGGTAAAAATATTTATACCATTGATGATATTAGAAAGTTTGAGTATAAATCACCCAAAAAACAAATCACTTCACAAGATATTGTCCAAAATGATATGCTTATTAAATCCAAATCAATTCATTTACTTTGTTCAATTGAACGAGGCATAGAATTTGTCCAGCATATAAATTTGGAAAACCCCAATATCATCTACATTTACGAACCATTGCCCTCTGATTGTGTATTTGAAAATTTCAACAGCTTAAAGCAATTGTTATCAAATATTACCATTTTTACTCCAAATTTAGATGAAGCAAGCGATTTGACCGGTTTGCCCAAGTCGGATCTAGTTGGTATTACAAACAAATTTTTGCAGTATATGCCTGCTAATGGTGGTGTAGTACTACGTTGTGGTCCCCAGGGATGTTTTATCAACACTAATGATAAAACAACACCGCCAATCACATTACCTGCTTACCATCAAAATCAAGAAAGTGTCATAGATGTTACCGGTGGTGGTAACTCATATTGTGGTGCGTTCATGACTGGGTTCTACTTGTCCAATTTCGATTGGAAAGCGGGAGGAATTTGTGGGAACTTAGCCAGTGGTTGTGTTATCGAAAAACTCGGAATGCCGGAATATAACCCCAAAGATGATCTATGGAATGGAAAGAGTCTAAAAGATCGTTTAAATACTTATTTAAATGAGAATCAAAATATTCAAATCGATAGGCTGATATTTTCTTGGTTATAATAGTCATATTCTATATTTTGAACTAAATGCAATCTATATATATCATATTTTATAAATCGTAATGTGTGGTTACAGCGATGTTATCTTTTCATCACTGCCATGTGTATTAGTGTTTTTATCGTGAATGTTAATGGAGTAGTAGAATTAAATCAGGATTTCTCAGTTTTATCAACGGCAGTGCTATCTTTGGCGGTACCAGCGGACATGTTTAAATCATTCGGTTGAGCTTCATCAACGGCAGAATCATTGGATACACGAATTTTATCAAGGGCATCATTAGAATTAACTGCTGTCTTATTATTGATAATCGTGGATTCATTAGAATTTATTTTGTCATTATTTTCATTATCGTTAATAGTAGTATCTGCAGAACCCCCGTCAATAATTTTATTTTCTTTATAAAGACCTTTCAATAATTCTTTTCTATCTGTCCAAGCCCTAATTTTTTTCCCATAAATATACAACGGGATTCCAAAAAGACTAACAATTAATTGAATGCAGCCATAAACGACAAAGGAGTTCCTGCTACCTTCGTCATGGATGAAACTATTATTAAAAATGGAAAACACGAAACCAAGTAAATTCTTCAAGAAATTAAATGAGACTAAAGCTTCGGCGGCAAACATTTTGTAAGAATCGACGGCAAAGGTGATTGCAGTAGTTGAAGCCATGGAACTACCAAACGAAACACTACCAAAGAAAATGATTGGGCCTACCCATAAATCTTGATTTTGGGAAGACCAACCAAAACCCATTAATCCAAAGCAAATGAAAAAGGACGCCGGAATCAACATGAATAATCTAAATTCTGGTTCATATTTCCCATTGTTGAGACGAATTAAATAACGAGCTAATCGGTCACTCACCAAACCAGCAGTAAGTGAACCAAAAATCCCGCCTAAAAATGGTGAAATGTAGAATAACCCCACAGTTTGGGCATTATAGTTATAATTGGGGCTTTCAAAGATCTCAGCAATAGTTTCTGAAATAACAATCAACCATACCACTGCGAGGGAATAGATTAAGGAGCCAAAAAGAATCGATGGATAAGTGTAAAGGAAAAAGGGACGTAAAGCCACCATCCACCAAGCGTCGTCGGCTTGTTTACCCCGGTAAAGCTTAATTTCTTCTAAAAAGCCCGCTTTTGGTTTTTGTGATTCACTGATATGGCTCTCAACTTGGGTGATGCCAACGGGATCGATTTCAAAGTTGAAAGTATCTCTTGTAGGCTGTCTTACGGCAAAGGCAAACGGTCTGGTTTCCGGAGGGTGGTATTGGGGATTTTTCCTGGCCCGATTAGTTTCATCGACAGTTCTTTTAGTTGGAGTTGGTTCACGATCCCAGAATGTATCGGGGACAAAGAAAAAGGTAAGTAGTAAATTAAATCCGAGAAATATGGCCTGAATGTAAAATAGCCAGTGCCTGTCCAAATGAGCAAATATTAACGACGACAATAATGGAATGATATTTTTACCACCAAGTAACAACATGGTATAAATACCAACTCTATAGGCCCTCTCATGGGCGAAATAAATCTCGGCAATAGTAGCAGAAGGTAAAGATTCAGTTGGAGAAGCACCCAAACCAGTGATTATACGTCCCCCCATGAGGTTGGGAAAATCCTTAGCAGCACCAGCCCAAATAGATCCCACTAAAAACAACAAAATACCACCAAGGTATACTAAACGTTTACCATACAACACTGCAGTTGGCGAAGCCAACACTGAACCAAACCCTAGGGACAACATGAACCCACCAACCAAATAAGAAATAGTCGACAAACTCTTATTAAACTCGGTAGCTAAGGTTGAAAACCCAGCTGCAAGTAAAGGAGACTGACCTCCTCCTATAAAAGATTGGAAACCTATAATAATTAAACAAACATCTCTCTTCCAGATAGACCAATTTAAAGGATCATTAGGATTATCATGAGGTTGTGGTGACAAGATGACCCCTTTGGAACCTTTCTTCATAGAATCTGTTTCATGGATAGATGTATTTGTAGACGTATCATCTAATAAGATGATAGTCCCAGTGACCTCTTCTTCCAAAGGTTGTTTGATCCCAAGATTAGCAAACATGGAGAAAGAGAATAAAAGAACGTGTGTTTGAAAATCAAAATTTATACTTAGACCAAATGACCCAGAGAAAACACGAAGAAATGTGGAGATGTATAAATTATTATTAGGAATGTGGTGTAATTGTTTCAAGTTATATACAACTACACTCAACAACAGAAAATACGAAAAAAAAATAAATAAAACACTAATAGTTACCACGTCTTACATAGTATTGTTTCTCTTCCCCCCCTCCTAATGATTCAAACAGATCTCAATAGATCTAGAGATTGGAATGGGATGTCTACTATGGGAAATATAGTATAGAGATATATCTTATCTACTATTATTACTCAGCTTCCTTTTTCTCTTCCCCACTATCAGGGTCTAACGTAGTCATCGTTTATCCCATTGATTGTTTTGATTCTTCTTTTGTCACGTGGATTTATCGCTGAGATCATCCATTGATAAATATTTCTTAGTGATGCAATGAAATTTATATGACGTCACTTGATATGTATAGGGTGGGGCGATTGCAGTTGGTGGGTGTTTTATTGCGGATAAAGCGGTGATATCTTTTTACAGTGGTCACTATATATCTCGTCAATGTAGGAAAGGTTAAAATATTTATTGGAATGGCTGTGCCACCGCTTACAATATCCATCTTTACCTTCGATTTCTTGTGTAGTCAAGTAAAATTTTATTGACAGGTAAATAGTGTTGGTTTAGGTGACGTTGCATTGAAATTCGGTTATTGGTTTCAAGTGACGATCATGACAATGTTAGGTTGAGAATTATAATTATAATGATGTTTGATAGGTGTAAGGTTGTCTTCCGCATTGATATTTTGAAATGTGGTACTTTTGGTAGTGCGATGTACTCTGACACTGATTTATCAAAAAGGTGGGATTGAAGATGGGTGGTTCAATTCATTAAATATGGTGTTGTAGTTGGAGTCGAGGTTATAACCACACTCCACTTGGTCCCGTTTTTTTCTCTTTGCTTTGATAAAGTGGTATTCTATAGTATTATATGATCTTTTAGTAAGAATGTGTCTCTGATGAAGGGTATAGAATTCAAAATTTATCCAAGACAAGTCGATTTTAAAAACTAGTCTTTAATCAATTACTTGATAGACCATAGTCATAAAACGATTCAATGTGATCATTGAATATTGTTCTGACGTTTAAAGGATCTGCATAAATATTATTCATAATATAATTTGCAATGATATCAGCAATGGTAATGTCAGATAAAGATGTTCTTGAGTATAAACGAACTTGTTTCTTTTAGTCGTTACTTAGTGTTGCTCAGGAATTGGGGTTGCAGAGGAAATTTTAGGTTACAAACTAATTATATCAATTTTCCTTTATGTTGCAATTCTAAAGGGAGAACATTTTGTTTAACGTTAATGTAATAATTCCATTCGGTACTTAAGTGAAATATTTACCATTTGATACTAAGATCCCTTGAATCTAAAATTAAATTTGGGGTTAGAGTTATTTTTCGATCACTAGCCCACTGGAGATCATTCTTTAAATATACCAACTTGCTACAAAATTTCAAGGTAGATAATTGGCTAAACTGTTTCATTCCTTCCGAAAGTTCCAAGTTTAACCCCATAGACTGTTAGACTAGCTCTCCAAAATTTGTAAATTCTTCTGCTTAAACCCAAGCAACAAGGTTGCTGGTGGGAATCAATAGTCAATATGCCACCGATTTGCAATCGGGGTATGTTTAGTATCAGGTAATTGTCTATATATTACTTCCCTCCAGGCAATTGGTTCCACCATGATACAAATAAATATCACCAGCAATCCCCTTATCCCTTATTACTGGCTAAATCATTGTTCGCAATGCAATTAATTTGCAACCATTAAACTTTGAACAAACAATAAAAAAAAGAGGGAATTTATTCACAAGGGAACAATCATGGGGGTAGTAGCACTTGCTCTATTCTCTTTAATTGTTAGTTACCAATCATCAATCATACCCTAATTACTAATTATTTATTCAGTTGCTTATCTTTAAATGAAACTACACGTCTTACTAATTGGGAAGTATCCTGTATATAGCCTGGCCATAAAAGATTTATCCAACCTCTGAAGATTAAAGAATTTTATATACTAGGTAATAAATCATTATAGATATTT
The DNA here is from genome assembly GCA_037042355.1 of Candida sp. Y128-05E. Classification (NCBI taxonomy): domain Eukaryota; kingdom Fungi; phylum Ascomycota; class Pichiomycetes; order Serinales; family Debaryomycetaceae; genus Candida; species Candida sp. Y128-05E. Next base: position 39,159 of record JAXQKE010000113.1, on the reverse strand, counting down.
ACAGATAAGTAGATAATATATGGTTTAAAAAGATACACCATGACTGAGGTTGATCCGAGATTATATAGAGCCACTTATTCAAACGTATGTAAAAAATTTGGTTGATCAATAAAGGATTGAAGCAGTGGCTGCTTCTAAATGGACGCGTAAAACTAACAATTTCTAGACTGAGGTGTTTGAATGTTTGATGAATGATTCGCCCATCATGAGAAGATGCAAGGATGACTGGGTCAATGCTACCCAGATTTTGAAATGTTGCAATTTCCCCAAAGCAAAAAGAACGAAAATTCTTGAAAAGGGAGTGCAAATCGGGTTGCACGAAAAGATCCAGGGTGGGTTCGGTCGTTTCCAAGGAACATGGATTCCATTGGAAGATGCCAGACGATTGGCAGCTCTATATGGTGTCACCGAAGAAGCAGCCCCCGTGTTATTCATAGATTCAAGCGATCCCAATCTTAATATTCCTCATAAACAAAAACCTTCTGCCAAAGACTCTACCCCAAATAAAAGGAAGTATCTGAAGAAGAAAAAGCAGGAAACTCCGGCTAAGAAATATAAACCAGAAGAGAAGCAGGAAATTAATAATGGATTCGCCGATCCTGCTTTACAGTACCCGATGGGTAACCAATTACCGATGCAAAATATAAACTACCAACAACCACCTCAATCACAGGAGTTTAATATGAATGGTTCAGGTAAATTACCCGATTATAATTATCAATTACTTCAACAACAACAGGCCCAAGCGCAAGCACAACAATCACAGCAGAATTTTCAACAACAACAGTTACAACAGCAACAACAACAACAGCAACAACAACAACAACAATTACAACAGCAGCAGCAACAAATGTACAACAAAGTACCGAACCAGCAATTTCTCATGAATTACGGAATGGTGAATCAACCAGCACCAGGCTTGCACAATCGATTGCCTTCTTCACAATCTACCAATGACACAAATTGGTCACAAGATGATTTAAGGAACAAAGAAAGCGATACTTCTATTTCATCAAATGATGAGAAATCGAAATACCCTGCCCGTTTTGGCGATGTCATGTCTGCCGATTTAACAAATAAATTAGAAGATGGTTCATACTCTTCACAACTATTGAAATTCTTCAGTGATGATTCGACTGCAATTCCATATTTTATTTACAACCCACCTTATGATTTCAACGTTAACGAACCCATTGATGATGAAGGACACACACCATTACACTGGGCTGCTTCCATAGGTAACTACCCCATGATCCATTTGTTGTTATCTAAAGGTGCATCTCCATTAGATGTTAATACCTTTGGATTAAATCCATTATCAAAACTAATATCATTCAATAATTGTTATGAATTGAAAAACTTCCCCAAAGTCTTGGATGATTTAGAATTGTGCTTGATCAATACCGATATCAATGGCAGAACACCTTTGCATTACCTATGTCAATTCGCCAAAGTCAAATCAAAGTATGAAAGTTTGCGATATTATTTGAACATTATGATCAACAAATTAACAACAATGTCGAATCAATACCCATCCAAACAGGTCGATCTATTGAAAAACGTCCTTGATCACCAAGATGTCAATGGTGACACTTGTTTATTGCTAGCGGCAAAATCAGGCAGTGCTAAAGTAGTTCGATTCTTGTTGGACTATGGAGCCAGAGATGACTTGGAAAATATAAATAAAGAAACAGCAAGAATGATCATCTCCGGAACCAATTTATTACCCGATTATATACAACAACAGGAACAAATGTGGCGACAACAACAATATCAACACAACAACCAATTTGGCCAAGAATTGAGACCACAAAACGTCCAACCAACGATCGAGAATAACCAGGTTCCAACACAACAACAATTCGACCCTGCTCTAGCTACTCCGGTACAACCATTACGAAATGGAACTGTGGAAACTCCAGATACTCAAAGAACGGCGATTCAAGAAGACGACATGGAGGAAGATAATGCACACACCGATAGAGTCGACAAGACACATTTGGATAACTTGACGGATAATAAAGAAAACATTTTCTTGAATGGGAAACCGTTTGAGTTGTCAACACCATTATCAAAAGCACCAAACCAGACACAACCGTTAACTGTGATATCAGAGAAGTCATTAGGTGAGACACCAGAGAAGGTTAGCAACTATTCCACTGTACACCAGTCTTATAAGCCTCGCCCACCAGCTTTGGATAATGACGGCAAGATTGTCAACCCGGAATCACACAAAACATTACTGATGAAAGATTTATCTTCAATGATAACGTCTATGGTGAGCTCATTATCCAATTCGCATGATCAAGAATTGACTAAATTGGAAAAACATTGTCAAAATTTACAAATGCAAATTGAACAGAAGGAAATCACCAACTCTGAAACATTAGCAAATTTCAAGAAAGTGTTGGCAAATATCGGAATCACCGAATTCAATACTGTCGAGGATGGCAAACAACTTTTGAATGATGAAATTGAACAATTCAAATCAAAAGTATCTAAGGGGGAATCAAACTTACTACGTGTTTTGGAAAGAAACCAAGCATACCGATTGGGAAACCGTGTCCAAGAATTGGAGTTGAGTTACGTTAATCAACCTGATAATGAAAGTGTCAGTGATTTGGCGGGTGAAACAAATTGGAATTATGCCATTGATCTTACCAAATTGCAAGTTGAACGCTCAAAATTAATGTTGAAACTTTCTAAATCTATGAAGGACTTTGGAATCGACTCCAAGATGTACAAATACAGGAAGTTGATAAGCTCTAGTTGTGGATTAAAAGTCGAAGACATTGATAGTTTGATTGATGGTATTGAAGAGTCGTTGGTGGAGAGCATGTCCTAAAAGGTTACATTTTATATACGTTGAACGCACAATAAATTAGCATGTACATTCATTTCTAGAAGCATTTGGCATTATTTAACCTGGTTTTACTATTAACATTTATATAATATAAAAATGACAATGAAAAATATCACTGCATATGAACATCAAGCTTTGTAAAATGTATAAATTCGAGTAGAGCTACTTGTTTATAGTGAATTACTTTATAATCCACTCGGATGTTTCCCTTTACCTATAATAATAAATAGTATAATGGTTAAGTGGTATTTCCCACTTTTAAGAAATGTCGGATAGATGTCGTACAGAGACATTTTTCCAAGTGAATGTTTTCAATAACAAGTTTGATTGAGAAATACCTCTATCTATTATCATGTCTAGTAGTGTTAAACGCCAGAATACAGAGGCAAAAGGAACAATAACTATACCACCAACCACATATGAACAAGCTCCAGCTACTTTGAAAAATTTTCCTTCATCAGTTATCAATGGAATCACAGAAGAAGGTGGATTATATTCCTTAACCTTTAAATCAGTTGCTTGTGCAAACTTGGTAGAGAATTATGAATGGATACGACAAGTTGTCTTCAAATCTGAATCAACCGATAGACTTTCGCGTATAAACCCTGATAAATTCGATGGTGAAAAATTGATTGAATCATTGAAAAAGGATATTGAACAGTTGAACCAACCCGAAAAACCAAGGGAAGATGATACTGTTGAATCACTTAAACGTAAATTGGAGGATGCTATAGAAAATAAATCTGACTTTGCTGAAGTTAACAAAGAACTATTACAGAAATACCAAGAAAGTAATAAAAATGTTGATTTGGTTATTAGTACTGGTCAGCCACGCCCAAGAAAAATAGCTATACCAAACTTGAAAGTTGATAAGTATGATGAATCAAAACATGGGGATTTGGAAGCGTACCAAAGAAAAGAGAAGGATGTGATTGAAATAAAAGACCAAGTGATTGAGATCCCTGAAGAACCAACTCAAGATTCATACCTGGAACAAGAAAGTACGACTACAGCTCAATAGACCAAAGAGCCCGAATAACATATAAACGACTGTATAATAATGTAAACTAACTAATTATAATGTGTAATCATATTTTTATTCAATACCACCCAAAACCATAGATTTAACTATAGTGTAATCTTCAATACCATATTTGGAACCTTCTCTACCGAACCCAGATTCACCAACACCACCAAATGGTAAAGCAGATTCAGAAATAGCACCAGTGTTAGCACCAACCATACCCACTTTCAATGCTTCCCCAACTCTGAAAATACGACCAACATTTTCTGAATAGAAGTAACCAGCTAACCCAACTTCGGTATCATTGGCAATTCTAATCGCATCTTCTTCATCCTTGAATTTCATTAATGGTGCAACTGGACCGAAAGTTTCTTCGTGAGCAATATCCATCTTTGTGGTGACATTACCAAGAATAGTCAAATCATGGAAATAGTCTCCCAAGTCAGTTCTGTGCTTACCACCAAATAAAATTTCGGCTCCATTATCAGTAGCATTTTTGATATGTTCTTGAACTTTCTTCAAAGATTTCTCGTTAATTACTGGGCCATGAGTGACATTGGAGTCAAGACCATTACCCAAAGTAGTTTTCTCTTTGATTAATTTCACAAATTCTTGAGCAAATTCATCGTAAACATCTTCATGAACTAAAATTCTATTGGCACAAACACAAGTTTGGCCACTAGATCGGAATTTAGCAGCCATGGCACCTTGAGCTGCTTTTTTAATGTCTGCATCATCAAAGACAATGAACGGAGCATTCCCACCTAATTCCATCGACATTTTCTTCAAAGTACCGGAAGCTTGTTTCATGAGGATCTTACCGACATTGGTCGATCCCGTAAATGAAACTTTGGAAATTAATGGATGCTCAGTAATGATCGCACCAACTTTGCTACTCGAGTTACTTGGTAAGACGTTGACCACACCAGGAGCAAAACCAGCCAATTCACAAAGATACGCCAAAGATAATGCCGAGAGGGGAGTTTCTGAAGCAGGCTTGATCACAGTAGTACACCCGGCAGCTACAGCAGCACCTAGCTTTCTAGCAATCATTGCCAATGGGAAGTTCCAAGGGGTGATAATACCACATACCCCGACTGGTTGTCTCATAGTAATGATTCTACTAGAAGCATTAGCCGATGGGATGACATCACCGTAGATTCTTGGAGCCTCTTCTGAAAACCATTGGAAATAAGAAGCAGCGTATCTCACTTCTCCCAAAGCATCGGCATAAGGTTTACCGTTCTCCAACACAATCAACTTAGCCAAATCGTCTTCATTCTGTTTGATTAAATTGAACAATTTTAGTAAAGTATCCGACCGGGCCCTACCGGTAGTTTTCTTGAAAGTACCAAAAGCAGTGTATGCCGACTCAATTGCAGTGTTGTAGTCATTCTCAGTGAAAATATCTACTTTAGCAATCTCGGCTTCCTTGCCAGGGACTTTAGCGGGATCGTTTACCCCAAAAGTTTCACTCTTTTCACCGTTTAACCATTTACCATTGATGTAACCTTGAGTTTTGATTAAGTCTTGATTTTTGAATGTCTTAAGCACCGATTGGTTCATTGAGGAAACCATTCTTACTTGTGTTTTTAGTATACTAAACATTTGCTGAAGAATAGCAACTTATATTCGATTTTTAGCGGGTACTTTGAGCGCTTGTACAAATTGGTAAAATCACAACCTCCTAAATTGAAAAAAAAACATAATATACATGCCATTCAAGGTAATATACAATATACGTAATATACAATCTATACAACTTGAGCGGTCCCCTCGGGAGCTTTCAATTTATTTACTTTTTTGTCAATCAATTTTTTTGGGTGTAGGCAGAAATAACATTTACGATCAATTTCGGTAGATTCATCTTTGGAAGATTCTTGAGATTGTTTTGCTACAGCAATACACTTTCTGATAGTTTTTACCAACATTTCGTAGTTATCTCGATTCTCTTTATTGGTGATAAATTTCGTTTTCAAGTACTTGTCGGTGATGCGCTTATCGACATCGTATAAAGCCGCTAATGCTATTTGTGGCGGGGTAAATAGAAACGAGACATTGGAAAGTAATGCATAGTCGTTTAACCATGTTTTGGATTTGTCATACAATGCGCCTAATGTATCGATATTAACATCATAGAGCAAGGATGGGTATAATAATATAGCTTGAAAATCAAGGAAAAATCCATACAATGGTCTGAAAGGATGATGCACCATTAAGGTAAACTTCAAACTTTGTAGCACTATAAACTCCAAGTCAAGAATATCACTAGCCACTGTCTTTTTCAATGGTTTTATAAACGATTCGATCGAAATGAAAAAATTTTCCGACTTGGCGGCTAGGAAAAGACAAGTGTATAATATATTTTTAGGATGGTATTCCATGACTGAATTGTGGAGGTAAAACTTTTTGAACAAGGAGATTGCAGTAGCTTTGACTTGGGTTGGCATTTGGAAAATTGTTGACAATTTGACAATCATGTTTGAGTAGTATTGAATGAACTTGATTTCTTCGTCGACAGAAATGAGATTGAGTAGCAGAGAAACATCTAATTCGTCTGGATACTTGGCAAATACCTCTTCATTTTCCAGTTTTATTGCATTATACGTCTCCTGGAATTTCTTGGTAGCATAATCCTGACCAATTTGATTAGCTTTCAGTTGACTCAGTTGTAAATCATCAGGCAAAAAAGACCATAGACGGTATTGAGTAGACCTTCTGTATAAATCATCGTCTGAAACATAAGTCTTAGCTGGTACCTCTACTTCAGCTTCTTCCATTATGTAGAAGATGAAGGTTTGGATTCCAGAATGCGCTTGGAAAATAGTATGGTGCAATTGAGATTTTGTAGACACCAAGTAAAATATTAAAATATTAAAATATACAAAGTAATGGAGAGTCAAATGGTACAAGAATATATATATATATTTAACTTATATCGAATCTTGTCCACATAAAAGTTGAAAACTATTTTGTTATAGCTTATGCTACTTATGCTTTTACAATAGACAACTGTTAGCAAAGCCCCACCTTTCTAGCTCATACTGTAAACTACACACAGATATTTGGAGTGAAACCTTCAGTTTGTGTAAATACAGTGAACAAAGGCAAACTACTATTTCCACTAGTTATGTTAATATTAGTACATTTTAATATACTTTTAAGAAACATGTACAACTCTTGAACCTATCCAAGCCAGGTTTGTTCGAATAATCTAACTCCAAAAAGCCCGAAAGATCCAAATCTTTCAATATATGACTCTTTTGACCAAAGTAAATATATGGCATTACCAAAACATAAAAAAGTAGTTAGGGCATATTCTAGCAGAGATAATCATATTCTAATTATTTCCCCGTCTAAGCATTCTAGGCAATCTACAGATACCCACCCTTCGGGAGGGTTTACAATTTTCATGCAATATTAATTAATATATATAACCCTCCCAGTATCCATCATTCAAAGTCATTAACGCTATGTATCTATAAAATGAAGACAGCGCCTACAAATCAATTTTCCCCGGAGCTTCTTCATCATCGTCGGAAGACAAGGAACCTACGTCGGATAATTCATCATCTTCATCATCGTCACTACTTGCTTCGTCTTCATGATCTAAGGTGACATTATTAGCATACTGTTTAACATACTGTTGTACTGTTTTATTATACTTATTAGCATCTGTAGTCATTAGGTTTGAAGCTTCCGTGTTTAGCGGATCGGACGGATTAGCATACCTTAATAAATGAGGCAAGAAGTTTTCGAAAATGTTTAACAAACCAAACATGGGTGACCATGTTTGGTTGATGACATCGAGGCAGACCGAGCCAGAACCTTCATCGATATTAGGGTGGTAGATCTTATTAGTGAAACCTATTGAAGGGGATTTAATCGGATACTGGTCTGGTAATTCGACTCTAATCTTCCAACTACCCCCTTCATAAGGCGTATTGGGAGGACCTTTGAAAATGACATAAAACTGTTGAATGGAATCATCTATTAAAGTAACATCATGGTCAGACATCATTAACTCCATGACATCTTTTTCAATTCTACGTTTAGGGGAACTCATATTGTATAGGAAAAGATAATATATATAATCTTGCCTACCTGGCTTAGATAGATTGGGAACTATTAGGTAATTTGGGGTAAAATATACAGGACAGCAATAACCGACAACTCCAAAAACAAGAAAATATAAAATAATTAACACAATAGGAATTTAAAACTATTTAATTATTAGTAGAATATATCTATTATCTAATATATCTAATTACACCCTATTATATTTATCTATATTTATTTATTATTATCATTTATTATCTATATACCCTATATACCAAAAAATAATAATTTAATCGCACAAGAGGTTTCGCACAAGAGAAACTCAGAGAGTTTCAACTCACACAAGATTTGAAACAAGTTTCAAACCTTTGGCCCTACCCCTGGAGTCTCACCTTCTTTAATTATTTCAATAGTCCATTCGCACCTCATAATAGTCTTACCATCTTCAACTATTTTTGATTTTGCAGGATAAACACCTCTTAATATTGGGCCACCAGGAACAGTTTCTGGTGCGAAAGTAACACTATGTATAGGTTCAGAGTCAGTATTCACCGGCGCTGAATCATGCATTTTGTGTTCACGCACATTTAATGGAATACCATGTTTTTTAACAGTATGATGATATGTTAAATTCTTTAATGGTCTTTTCTTTACAATATAGTGTATAGTAAATGTGTAAGTAGAATATTCTGGGATTCTAAAATATAATTCTTGTGGAGGATCATCCATACTTCTATCGAAAGTTAATGGTTTCTCATACCCTTGTATATTTAATATCATTGCTTCCAAAACAATTAAATCATTTTCATATTTGCTAATTAACTCTTCTCTAGATTTAGGTTTGAGAGGGTTGTTTGTTAAAGTTTTAATCATTTTTGGTTAGATCTACTATTACGATATCGATTCCATCTTATACCTTCTTACACGTGATAAATTATAGCATGTGAAATGGTTAATAAACAATAGTAAACGTTTAACAATAGAATAGAAGTAACTAGAACGAGTTTGAAAAAGTAATTTTAGAAGTCTGTTGGGTTGGGGTGAAATTTGAATGACTCAATATGAAGTGACGTGTTCTGAATTGTTTGTGTGAATAGTGTAGAATATGAATTTAATTTGCCACAAGCAGTATCTTCAAAATCATATTCATTTTATGTGTCATTTCATGTTTCTCATTCCATGCAGAAGTTTTGTTGTGCTGTAAAAGAAATTGACAATCGGATGGCAATTGTAGTTTGTATAGTCAATTTTCTTCTGTGTTGTAAAGTTATGGTGGCACAAGATGGTAAAGTTTACTCTCACAAGAGGATAGTGCAATGTACTCGGAATCAATGAGTAACGCCGACGCACGGAGATACCTAAAATCATAAGTATACCCCGAAAAACAATCTTTACAAATGTAAAATACCCCCCAAGAACAGACCACAAAACGCGGAGAATTGAAGATCTATAGATTATACTAGATTTACATATGAACTTCATTCCTTTCTTTCCCCTCTGAATATGATATTATCTTAATTCCCTCTTATCTCTTTTGAATAAGTCATTGGCCAAGCCAACAACAATTCAAATCGTCTGGGGTAAATCTCTGTTTCTGAATCCAGAGAAACTTAGCTATACTTACCCTGGATTTACAGGAAACCATGAAAAAGTCTCATTGCATTTATTCAATCTATCACCAACATTAAGTTTACTGATCTGAAAAGATTACAAATATTCAATTAGAATTAAAGTCTCCATTCTCTTACGTCACTCTTCCAATTTGCTTTATAGATATGTATATTATGTGAAGAAATACAAAGTTTCCATTCATTATTGTGTATTAGACGTATAATCTATTCAGATATATACTAACTAGTTATCCCAATTGTTGAGGAAGCTGAACAGAAGGTTAATTTATTTATTTTTGCTGAGGACATCGATAATCAACAAGGGAAAAATGGCTCCTCTTGAACCAAATCCGACATTAAAGTATAAATACATCAGTAGAATCAACAATGACTGGTTGGGCCATTCCCAAGTGATATTCGAAGCGGTTATTCCATCTGTAGTCTAGGAAGCATGATTTCCAGTGCAATAATAATTGGTTATCTCTATAGAAACATCTATTTTGCTAAGATTTCCCCATACGAGCCATCTTCAATATACGCCTTAACTTGTTTTATAACATCCTGTTTCAATTCATCTAACGATTCCACTTCTGCATCTGTCATTGCATGTACTTTCCTCAACAATTCCACTTGTTCTTTATCCAACTCAGTCAAATCGGGATATTTCTTATTCAAAGTGAGTTCTACCAAGTCAGCATTAGTAGTATTAGCAATTACACTTAATTCGACTAAAGCATGTGCTAATTGTGGGAACTTGTCTAGTAATTCCTTAGTCAATTCTGGGTTCAGGATACTCATTTTTTTAATATCTTGTAATATTTGTATAGAGAATTCCGAGTTTATGTTATTGACTATATTAGATATAACACCCTGGGGTGTTTGATTAGGGTAGATTTGAGTACCAAGGGGCAATGGAGGCAATTTCTCTTTATCTGATTTTATTTCCGAATCATTAACAAAAGTACATCTTAAAAACCGATTATTAGTATTTGGTAAAACCATATAATTCAAATTCCTTACAGCACTAGCAGCTGTTTCATGATCAGCATATTTAACGATAGCGAAACCTTTAGATTTCCCAGTCAAATCCTCAAATAACAATTTCAAATCCTCAACAGGACCAACAGAACGTGCAATAGTTAAAATCTGATCTTCTGTATATTCAAATGGGAATCTCCCTACAGATACACTAGTCCCTTCAACGTTCATTTGTAAGTTAGATATATATATATATATATACTGTTTCCTTAGTTGGCTAGATTTGCCATACTTAATTTTTCAGACCTGCACACGACCTAAATTTAGCCCAGCTCTGTCTATGGGGATTGAAAATTTAGTAAACACTAGGTAATAGTATTGTAAACATGGATATTAAAGAGATCAGGACAACTATTTCCAATCTTGAGAAGTCTGTAGATGACATAACCATCTTAAAGCTTTTGAATATCTTGAATGATGGTGTGGAACCTACAGAAAAAATGTTAAGAGATACTAAAGTAGGTATTGCCGTTAATAAATATAGACAACATTCAAATAGTGAGATAAGTGGGTTGGTGAAAAAGATGATTAAGAAATGGAGAGATATTGTCCAAAATGAGAAGAATGCGAAAAAGAAGGTGGCTACGCCTAATACTACCGGTTCAGCTAAAGCTGAACCAGAGAAACCAGTTAATGGTTCTACAAACTCCAAGTTCCACACCGGTCCTAGAAACCCTAAAACTGATGGTGTAGATACTACTTTATACGATAACACTACCAGAAATGCATCAGTCTCGGCTTTATACACTGCGTTAGCTATAGAGAGAGATGACTCGTCATCTCATATCTTAACTATTGCTAAACAGATTGAAATTGAAGTGTTTAAAAAAGAATACTCCAATGTTAATGATAGTTACAGAAACAAATTGAGAACTTTTACTATGAATTTAAGAAATAAAAAAAACCCAGACTTACGTGATAGATTGTTGACTAAGCAAATATCCCCTTCTGTCTTTATCAATATGACTCCCAATGAAATGGCTCCAGAGTCGTTAAAAAAGGAGATTGAAAAATTGCACAAGCAGAATTTGTTTGATGCACAAGGTGCCACTGAGAAGAGAGCGGTCACTGATAGATTTACTTGTGGTAAATGTAAACATAAAAAGGTTAGTTATTATCAAATGCAAACTAGGTCTGCGGATGAACCGTTGACGACCTTTTGTACGTGTGAGAATTGTGGGAATAGGTGGAAGTTCTCATGAGCGATCACTCACAATCACGAAGTGATTGGGATGGTTGCGAGGTTCTCAGAAATACTTACGAAGTGATTGCGAGGTACTCAGAGATACTCAGAGATACTCAGAGATACTGATTATTTCTTCATATTCATTAGAACTGTATTAGATTTTTTGTTCCTGTTAATAGTTGTTTGTAGTTTAGTGTAATATATAATATTTTGACATTGGTTGAGTAGTAGTTTTCAGAGAGCAACAAAATTAGTTTATCAGATATAAATAGGTCTCGATTTACATGTAATGAAGCCTGCCCTTTGGGGATTAAATAATCATAAATATCGATTAAAGATTCTTGTTACTACAAATTATACCATGTACATATGATCTTTTCTTACTTATAAATACAGATACTAAAAAATATTATAACGACTCACTCAATGATTTTGAAATGATTTCAAGTTTATATATATTGATTACCATGGAACATTTGTTGATATTAATTATACAATGTACTCATTATCTCTTACAACCTCATCGATTGACGAGGTAATACTCCTTATTTAGTTCACAGAAAATAATGCCAGTTACGTTTATTTACAAGGCTAACACTATACGCTATACATTAATAATTATTCTATCATTTACTTAGAAACCCAGGTTCTTAGTTAAAAAGGCTAATAAATCAACTTTGGTGACAATTTGTACTGGTTTGTAATCTTCATCAGTGACAATAGCGTTGGAGTTGGTTTCAAAGAATTTGTTTAACGAAGATAATGGGGTGTCCAAGGTAATTTGTTGGTACTTTCTCTTGGAATAACCCGATTCTTTGGAAATATCGAAAGATTTTTCGAAATCAGCCAATTTTCTGAAGTCAATAATGATTGATCTGATTGAGGCGGTGATTTGGATTTTTCTAGTAGATAAAGATTTCAATATTCCTGATAAGGTGATCAAACCGATAAGATTACCTGATGTACTTAATACTGGTAATTGATCGAAATTGTTTGTTTGCAAGATTTCAATAGTTTTACCGACGGTATCAGCAACAGTAACGGTGACGACAGCTGATTTATCAGCAACCAAGTCTTTAATAGTATGGTTGGATAAGAAATCGTCAGATTTGTTGGCAGCTTCGGCAGATTCAACTTTAAACCCGTTGGTTTTCATCCATTCGTCATCGGCGAATTTGGAAAGGTATGATCTGATAGAGTCTGGGAAGACAACAACCAAAGTATCATCTTCAGTTAAGTCTTTGGCAACTTCCAAAGCGGCTTGTAAAGCAGAACCCGAGGAACCCCCAACTAAAATACCTTCTTCTCTGATAATTCTTCTAGCCAATTCGAACGAGTCTGAATCGTCAGTCTTGATCCATTTGTCGACACGTTTTCTGTCCAAGACTTCAGGAATGAAATCGTAACCAATACCTTCAACAAGGTATGGATCGACAGATCCATTCAAAGATTCTGGTTGGGCCAAGATGGACCCTTTAGGGTCGGCGGCAATGACTTGAACATTAGAATTTTTTTCTTTCAAGTATTTGGAAATACCGGTGATGGTACCACCAGTACCGGCACCAGCAACTAAATGGGTGACTTTACCTTCGGTTTGTTCCCAGATTTCGTAACCGGTAGTATAGTAATGAGCATCTGGATTACCAGGGTTAGCATATTGATCCAAGATGACGGAGTTTGGAATTTCCTTGACCAATTTCAAAGCAACACCAATATGAGATTCAGGAGCATCCCAAGCAGCTTCAGTAGGAGTTCTAATGATTTCAGCACCAAGAGCTTTTAATACAGAAACTTTTTCATTAGACATTTTTTCAGGCAAAGTAATAATAGTTCTGTAACCTTTTACAGCACCTACTAAAGCTAAACCAATACCAGTGTTACCGGAGGTAGGTTCAATTAAAGTATAACCTGGCTTTATTCTTCCTGATTTCTCGGCTTCTTCAACCATATTTTTGGCAATTCTATCTTTAATGGAACCACCAGCATTGAATAATTCTACTTTGGCGTAAACATTAGCTTTGATACCATAAGATTGAGGGATTTTGTTCAATTTGATCAAAGGAGTGTTACCTATAAGATCCAAGGAACTAGCTACAGCAGGAGGAACTGACATGATGAAGATGAAGATATACTAAACAAACTATTGTGGACTGTGTTTAAACTAGATGGCCTCAGAAAAAAGAAATCATGATATTTTTTAACTGGCGCCACAGTCTTCCTGCACGGCTCTTCTGGGTTTTTCTTTTTGACTCGTTCAAACCGACATTTTAAACGACGACATTTCAACGACATATACTCAGAAGTGTTGTTAGAGTGGAGATCTTTCTAATGTGGTAAGTTATGCCATCTATTTTAATACGCTTGAGACACAACTGAAAAGTTTAGTTAATTATTTCAGAAAATATTATATTATCCATTACCCTGTTAGGTTGTAATTCTACGTTTAATAGTAATCTTCAGTTGCCTTTCTAGTTACTATTGTGTCAATCTAGTTGCTTACCAGCGTCAAGGTTTTTTTTAACGGTAAAATATCTTTAGTGTAGATTGTTGGATAATTTGATATATGGCAATCTCATGTTATCCTCGGTAGTTGTGATTCAACAAAACCTACCAGTTATTCCATAATCTTGTTCTAGATTCTCCATTACAAACTTTTTTGTATAGTCGTTGCCAAGAACGGAATACGTACCTGATATCCGATGGTTGCAAAAATACGTAATAAGGTTTGAGGATTTCAGGAGCAACATTAAATCATAATGATTGATAAAGCATTAAGTGTATTATATTCTCTCGGCTAGAGCACACTACAATTCATTTGATTCAAAAACTTTGAATGGGTTTCACAACGCCATTATTATTCAAACTTAAGATGTGGAGGACTATCCGCATTATTACAATATCTCTTGAAAGTGGCTTTTACCTTTGACGGTCCACGTTTATGTCACACAGAGATAATCAAAATTAATTAAATTAAGGGGGTTGGGAACTTGTATCCTATTCTTGTTGCCACTTTCATCAACTAGAACATATTATTGTAATTATTAACATGTCCTTGTATCTATTTCAATTACTTGATTGAAACACGGTATGTTTACTCCCCACATCAGGTGAACTTATTTATCCAAATATAGCGTGAGCTTAAGGTTTTTTTTCAATTATGCAAGTGCGAGTATACTTTATCAATCTATTGTATTCACTTTATCTTTTGCCGAATTTGGTGATGTTCCATTATCTCCTCGAACCGTAATATTAGGATACTCACACGTTTAAGTAATTGAACACAACGTTTACTGGGCTTATTTTTGTTCTTGGTTAGCGGTATATTTGAAAAGCCGTATATATATAGACCGTTTGGGATGGTGATATGAATTTTTGATTCCAATATAATAGTTAGTTGCAATGTCAGATAAAAAAGAAGAAACTATGGAAGTCATCACAGACGTCCCTGAACATTTCAAGTACAATACCCAAGTAAGAAAAAACCGATTCAACAAGGGTTCTAAGTTTTCTGATATACTTATAGTTCTTGCATCAGGTTTTGCTTTGATTTCTGATGGATATCAAAATAATGTCATGACTATGAATAATAAAGTATTTGGTATGCAATATCCCGCAGAATATACTTCTAGAATGTCAACTAATGTTTCTAATGCTGCTTTAATCACCACTATTTTTGGTCAGGTCTTTTTTGGTATTACTGCTGATTATATTGGTAGAAAATGGGCTATTATTGCTGGTACTGTTTTTATTGTTGTCGGTAGTATCATGTGTACCGCAAGTAATGGGGTTACAGTGGTAGGGTTGTTATGGATGTTAATCATTTCTCGTGGTGTTACTGGGTTTGGTATAGGAGCGGAATACTCTGCTTGCTCTACATCTTCTTCCGAAGCTTGTAATAATTCAATTAAAAGAAGAGGTGGGGTGTTTGTTATGTCTACTAATTTACCACTTTCTTGCGGGGGTCCTTTTGCGTTAATCATTTTCTTAATCGTCAATCAAATTTGTGGTAACGGTAGACATTTAGATCCTTTATGGAGAATTATGTTTGCTCTTGGGGTGATTTGGCCTTTATCTGTGCTTTACTTTAGATTGAAATTAAAAACTTCAGAATTGTATAAAAGAAGTGCCATTAAACATAATGTGCCATATTGGTTAGCATTAAGATTTTACTGGAAACGTTTAATTGGTACTACTATGGCTTGGTTCTTGTATGACTTTGTTACTTTCCCTAATGGTATTTTTTCAGCGGGTATTATTTCTAATGTGTTAAAAGGTGATGATGCTACGAACTTATCAAAGATTGCATCTTGGAATTTGTTATTGGGAGTAATTGCCATACCTGGTGTTTTCGTGGGTGCTTACTTAATTGATAGAATTGGTAGAAAGTATACGATTATGGTTGGGTTCTCTGGTTATATTATATTCGGTTTAATTGTGGGACTCGCTTACGACAAAGTTACCAAAATTACCGCCTTATTCATTGTATTGTACGGTTTGATGATGTCGTCTGGGAATTTAGGTCCTGGTGATGGTATGGGTTTGATTTCGTCTGAATCATTTGCTACCCCAATTAGAGGTACTTGCTACGGGTTCTCGGCAGCCATTGGTAAAGTTGGTGCTGTTGTAGGTACACAAGTTTTCACCCCAATTCAAAATAATTTGGGTAATCAATGGACATTTATAATCGCAGCAATTTGTGGGTTATCTGGGATAATAATTACCTACATATTTGTACCTCACTTGAAGGAAGATGATTTACTTGAAGAAGATATCAAATTTAAAAATTACTTACTTGATCATGGTTGGAAAGGTACATTCGGTAATGGTGAGGCGTTGACTGAAGAAGAGGCAAGATTTGATAATGAATGGAGCATTGAATCATCAGATATCGAAAAGATTAGTTACACGGGTGGAAATCCATACGAATCCACCACGAATTAATGGCAGCTCGATCCTGCAATTAATTTCAAGCCGAAGTTGTGGTTAAGAGATTCACCATATTCTATTTGATAGCACAGTGGCCAAAGCCAACTGTATTAAATGTTGTAAACTGATTATATCGTTTTATATTAATGTATTGAAGTATTTGAAACACAATGGTCTTTACGGTGGATATTTGAATTCACTGGAGATGATTGATGATTTTTCAGCGTAGGAAGTAATTCTGAAATTATTTTAGTCAGTCCACAATTATATACCAATAATCTAGAAGACCAAGCTCAATTAAGAGTTCCATCGCATTCAGACTCCATGGAAATGCTGCTAGTGGCCACAGCCTATTCTTAAGATAAGTCTCAGTAGAGGAGACTAAATGAATTACATTAACCTTTCTATCTATATTACAATCCATTATGTACCTATGTATGAACTTGGGTATTAAGTATCTTACATCTTACTATATCTAGATCTTGGCCGGGTACACCTTTGGCAAAATCAAATACTGAAAATATTCCCTTACGATCAATGGTGAATATCTTTGCACCATCAGGTGAGAATTTAATCGAAGCAGATTCTTGAAATTTCTCAGCCCCGGATACTTCACCGATTAACACTCCAACTTGTTTCATTGATGATGAGGAGGTGGCGGTGTTAAAATTTGGAATTGAAATTAGATATAAATGTCCATCTTTACTCAAAAAGACAATACCATCTCCACGAGGAGATAACGCCATATTGTGAATTAGTGAACCAACTTCTGGGAAACGTCTTACAACTTCTGAGCTTCGTATACTGAAATCTTCTTCATTTTCATTGCTAGTGAAACTATTTTGAATACTATAATTATCAGATGAGGATAACTTAGGTTTAGAATCAATTGTGGGACCATCCAATCGTAGAATCATTGGGGGATTACCTCTGGTCTCTAGTGTTGATGAGGTGACAAATATATTATTGGAATACATGGACCCAAATTGTATATTTGTTATTCCCTCGGTTGCTCTTAATAAATCATCATCTATTTGATCTGATTGATACACTTTGCCACTGAAGATTAATCTTGGTTTTCGATAATTAACCTTATTATTATAAGATTTCAATTTAATAATTAGAATCAGATTTTCCCAGGCGGTACAACATATCACATGGGAGCTTGATGGATTGAAGCTAATTTGCTTGATGGGATCACGACTTGGTAATGAAATGGAGATTCGTGTAATGGAATTTAGTCGGTTATCTTCATCAATTTCCAATTTGTGCAATATTATAAAGGGTTGTTCTTTCGCGGGCCCATTGTCTCTTATAGCTGTGATACTCGTGGCAATCAATTGGTCATCGGGAGATAGGCTAATGCAACGGATCGGGTAATCTGAAAAATAAGTATACATCGGTTGACCGATTTCATAAGGAGAGTTTGAATTGATATTTAGCAATCGAACAACTCCGTTGGAACCCCATATAATCAAGTAATTTTTTGAAATTTGGCAATTGAAAAACTGCCACTGAGTTAGCAATTTAGCCAATTTAGGTTCATAATTGGTGGAAGTCTCATTACAAAAGTGGCTTGAATCAGTTTTAACAATGAATTCCCCTACTTTGGATTTATGTAATGATTTGAACGATTCACCAAACTCCCCCTGTGAATTCCCACAGGCAATTAGTCGAGGCTTTATAGATGAAGTATCTAGTAATTCAATGGGAACTACATATTCGAACAATTCCCAAATCTCGTCCGTAAGGAGCACAAACCGGGTAATTTCCAATCCTTGAATAATATCTTGATAAGTATGGATCGAACTCGAAATGTACCTGTTATTCCTTCGGAGAATGGCACCCTTGAACCTGTTTGAAGACAGAGTTTGTATAGGATAGGTAGTAAGTTTCCGATGGAATGGGAAACATTTTGAAAAATTATATTCCTTCTCTTCGTTTAAATTACTTAATATACTTTCTTCCTTGATTTCAAGTGAACCAATATTTGGAGTAGTAGAATGTGGAGTCTTGATTAATGAAGACAATGCGGGAGATTTCGGATTAGAATATGATCCCACGGGTAAACTTTGTAAATTTTCTATATCTTGTTTGATACTAATCGGTTCAACTTGAGCATTTTCCGACACTTTATTTATATCCAAGTTTTCTTCCTCTCTAGCATATTTATAAAATAAAGTCAATAAATCAGCCGACTCGTTAGCTCCTTGTTCACTTTGATCAACCAGGAAAACACTTCGTTTCGCAGAAGACCTTCTTCGTGCTCTTGTCAGAGGAGCTGACGATTGCTGAGATTTCAAATTCTGGATCAACTGATATAGTTCTCTTAATGGTTCTACTTCAGCCAAAATAGAAACCTCTTGTTTGTGACAATTGGGACAAGTTGTTGAACTGGTCAAATCATACTGAAAAGCCGATATTAAGCATCCGCACGTTAAAACACTAGCGTCTGGCACTATTCCAGCGCTTCCTGGGAACTGTAGCAATTGTTCGAGTCGTGATAGTTTGAGTCGTTCCATATCTCTACACCACCATTACCAGCAAATTGTCATAAATAACAAACTCGTCTTCAATGCTTATCTAAAATTTTAAGGATGCATAGCGACGTGCGAACTTTATTCTCCGGGGAAAACTATATGACAAAAAGAATTACAAGGGAAAGCGCAAAGGGAACTAGTAATAATGACTATAATATAAACTATAACAACTCATGTATATTAACTATCTCAACTATTAAGTAGGCACAACTCGCTTGAAATTTCCCAACTAAACTGGGACATTTTACAACTCTTTCTTCTCATCCTTCTTATTGGGGTTTAAATTAACACTGTTACCATTGTAAGTGTTCTGCTTGTCGTCGTCTCCATCAAGTGTATGTACAGTTTGAATTCGACTGATGGGAGTGCCCACACGGCTAATCAAGGGTGTACCGTGATTCGAATCAAATGATTGTGGGATTATATTAGGTGATTGGGGATGAGAATTATTCGGTCTTGAATCTTCGATATTGATCAACGAGGACATATTGGTATGGCTGTCACTAATAGATAAGAGACTAGGTGTGGGTGTACCTGAATTAGCATTTCTATGGTCACTTCCACTGTTTGTACTATCGGAGATAATATTTTCATTGACATCAGCATCCTCTTCGTGCATTTGATCAACCCCGTAATCGAAAAAGGAATATAATGCGCTAGCGACCGTGGATGTAGCCCCGTAAATAGATTTAAATACACTTCCTTTTTCCTTGGGATACGCCGAGACAACATCAGTGAAAATTGGTTTTAATATCAATGCTGATCTGGGGCATAAATCCAACTCGGCTAATTTAATAAATTCCTGCTCGTCAGTGAAGGTGGCTCTGGGAATGGTTGGTCGATGAAATACATAATGCGTTGGACCCGTGTGCGAGGCAAAAGAGGGTAATGAACTAGTGTCGGGGATTATCTCCGTTTCTGTATCCAACCACGATCTGACATCATTAAGAGTTTGCAGGGCATCGAATTCATGGATTATCGATGAGCCATCAAACAATTTGATTGCGAGTGAACATGTTTTAGTGGCTGGCTGTGATTTTTCAGATACAGGTACTTTCTTTACACTCTCCAGTGCTTTTTGTTGGGATAATCGCTCCTTTTTATCGGCATTGATCAATGCTCGCAAACGATCCTTCTCTTGTTGCTTCTGTTTATTCAACGCTTTCACTTCCGCCTGATGCCTTTTGACACTTTGTTCGTGAGCCGGACCCTCTTCTATCTTGCTATTATTAGTACTATTAACTTTTGGTTTACTCAGCTCGGGAGTGACGGATTGTGTTGGATCCGATTGATTTGGGGTTGGATCTCGAGAAATATTAGTACTATTAGACGTAGAAACATCATTAGATACTGCCGGAGTCTTTTTAGGTTCATACTTTATCATTTTCTGGCTGAATTCCTCTTCAGTAGTATCCTTATGTATTATATCCAATATTTGCCCTTGACTGACAATATAAAAACTCGGCGTAGATATATCCTGAAAGATCTGCTGAAAGAACCCGTAGTCAACGGTATTCTCAATCAATTTGACTGCTATAAAGCATGTCTTTACTTTCTCCACAAGATCCGAGTCTTGTGGCAATAGCTTATGGACAAATGTGGTTGATTGCTCACTTTCATCGGACAAGTACACAAACAAAGGTTTCCCTGTTTGCATAGACTCTTGAACAGACGTTTGCACTGTCGTTCGAAATAAGGTCTCCTGTACCATTGGATATGTGGCTAGTATTGATAATAACTGTAGGCTGCTATTTAGATTACGGGTCAGTAACAAAATGTTCTGGTGAGCAACCGGAGTTAACTCGGAGTTAAAAGGTTTTAATTTTACGAAACTAAACTCTAAACTTTCATTATATACTAGAAGATTCTATTTGGATCAAATGTTTTTAAGGAAGATTCAAGTCCAGTCATGTTTTCTTTTGCTTGTGAAAAAATGGTGTTGATCCCATTTGTTTTGGTGGATATTTGTAAGTTTGAGTATTGTTGATGGAGATTATAATATTCGCGTTCCAAATAGTCCATATGATTGTTGAGTTCGGATATCTGGTTGTCTTTTATTTGAGATTGTTGCTTTAAGTATTTATTTTCAAATTTCAATTTCAGCGATTCCGTTTCCAAGAAATTTATAAGATTCGATACATTTGTTGGAGTATCTTGTTTTTCATTCAATTGAGCAGTTAGGTTTTCAATCTCTTGTTTCAATGACGCTATGGCGTCATCTTCTGATTTCTGTAACTTGTCCCAATCAATAGTATTTGCTGCCAATTTCTTAGCATTGGTTTTTGCAACGGTGGATATTTTCTTAACTTGACTGGCATAGTTTAATGTTTGATACGTTTCTTCGAAATCTATGGGCGAAATACAAAATATCATGAACGTCTTTGAATTCCCCGAGAGATTTTCTTTCAAGATGTAGGTTAATATCGAATCTCGAAACGGGATCACCAATGGTTTGGCATGTGGGTTCGTCAGATTGGTGGCTAGCAAATTAATACATCGTCCCAACACCGTCAATGATTTATTGATCAAATTACCTTCTTTAATTCTATCCTGTTGTCCAAATACTTTTGTCTTTAGTAATCGTTCCGACCCAGCTAAATCGACCAATTTGATATTGGAGATGATTTCTTCGTCGGGGAGTAGATCGTTATTCTCCACATCCTTGAAGATTGTTTGTTTCAAGGTAAGTGTGAGAATCGCATGCGATCTACTACTACTTTCATTCATACCTGTCGCAGCAGTGGCTCGATTCCTATTCCCCTGAGCCAACTTATTATAGAAATCTTGATAATCATTGATTGTGTATTCAGTCAAGTTTTCAACATATGGACCAGTAACAGGATGTTCACGAACCCGGCACTTTTTATGGTCGCTATTTTTTGATGATAGCAAATCATTGGTTAATTCATTATAGATTTCCATATAAGAAAACTTGATCTCACAGTTTATTCTCTCATTTACCAACAACTCCTTCTGTTTTAGCAAGTCTCGCACTAGCTGAGGTATCACTCCCCCATTAGACTCGTCACCCATCATGGTGTATGTTTTCCCCGAACTTGTTTGTCCATATGCTAATAAACATACATTATATCCTTGGAAAATATGTTCAAGAATCTCCTTCCCACTCTTCTCATAGAACTTTCTATTGCTAACATAATTCAAATCATTGGCATTATATGACCAAACAGATTCATCGAATTTATAAGTCTTATTCTGATTTTCTGCTTGCTTGGTTATCATATTTTTCTTGTAATATGGAGAATCAGCAGGGATAATTAATTGTGTTGTCTGTGGATCATTTGCTGGCATAACAACCAAACATTCTGTATCTGTCGATTCTCGTGGTAGTAATGGTCGAACTCTTACAATAACTTTGATTTTTGTTCCATTGTTTGAAGATGTTTCGGGAAAAGATGAAACTGAACTATCGTCTCTCGAAAAAACTATTGAGTCTTCTGTGGTATCATGTGAAGTAGACATTATGCTCATATCCTTTCGTTCCTTCCCTTGTTTATCATTTTTGATTAGATCTAAATTTATGTAAACAGCAGACCTGCAGATAATTCTAGATTTTTCAATTTAATTTTGCAACTGTTTAACTATAGTAAAAGCAGTTTAAATTGTCTTTGTTGTTAAGGTTTATTTGCTATTCATTTGTTGGCTTAATTTTGTCCTGTAATATCTGTTATAACTGTTGTATATTTTAGAGAAAGAAATTATAAAAAATGGGTAAATATTTAATTTTAAACCCAAATCCATCGAATTTGGATGAGGTGCTAACAAAATCAAATGTTCAGAATGACAAGAATGGTCCTTTTGATGGTACATTCTTATTAGGAGACGTAATACCTAAGGGTTCTGATTTACCAAAAGTTTCTATCAAAGGTAGAACATATTTCTCAAAAGGGTTGGACGATCTAAGCGATGAGGTAGCTAAAGAGGGGGATATTCTCTCTGTTTGTGATAACTTGACCTTGTTAAACTTGCCTGCGACAATGTTAACTTTGAAATCTAAACAGACTGTCATGTTTGTAAATCCAGAAGGTGAAACTGATAAGCAAGACGAAGTCAGAAAAATAATGGAACTGAATTCACAACCAATAGATATTCTCATAACTTTTGACTGGCCACAAGCAATTGCACGTAGGCAACAATTGATGCTTATAGGTAATCGATTTATTGATGATATAGTTAAAACTGTCAAACCTCGATATCATTTTGCCGTGGGTCTGAAGGAAGGGAAATTCTTTGAAAATAAACCATTCAAATGGGACAATGGAACAGTAACTAGATTTATCAGTTTGGGATTAGAGGGATCAGGTTCAAAATGGTTTTATGCGTTTACTTTGGATTCAAATATTGTAGAATCAGATGCCAATTTGGAATCCAACCCTTTTACATCAGTCGATTCTAATAAACGTCAGATTGAAGTACTCGACCAGGAAAAACCTATTGCTAAAAAGCAAAGAGTAGTAGGTCAGGATCAATGTTTCTTCTGTTTATCTAATCCAAATGTTGAAACTCATATGATTATCTCAATCGGTACTTATGCTTATTTAACTATTGCAAAAGGTCCTCTTACAAGATCAAATCGAGATTTACCATTTTCAGGGCATGCTATTATCATCCCAATTGAACATATACCTACTATCAGGCAAGAAGGAAGCAATATCATTGAGTCGCCAGTGTATCAAGAAATTCAAAAATTCCAACAATCATTGATAAAATCATTCATTGGCAATAATACCGTCTATAAATTGGTATTTTTTGAAATTGACTTGAAATCAAACATTCACAAACATTCACAAGTTCTACCTGTACCAGACCATTTGGTGGATAATTTCGAATCTACTTTATATTCACGAGCAGAATTAAATAATGAGAAGTTTAGTGGCAAAAATCATAACTTACAGTTCAAGAAGTTCACCAATGATCAGGATGAGGAATTGGTCAAAATCAGAAATACCACTGATAATATCTCATTCACTTTATATCATAATGAAACCGAAACATCAATTTACATTGCAGAATTAAATGATATTGAAACTACCATGGTCGATTTACAATTTCCTCGAAGAGTAATGGCAAACTTGTTGAATTTAAACAAGCGAATCTACTGGGAAAAGTGTAAACAACCCAAGTACAAAGAAGCCCAAGACTGTGAAAATTTCAAAGAATTTTATAAAAAATATGACTTCACTATAAAGGAATAATAAATAGGCTCTATATAGATAATTTTTCCAAGTCTATAATACATTTTGTACAACTACAATCAAAAAACCATTCCTTCAACTGGGATTGTCTGACCAAGACATCTTCATCGAGGTAATTACCGTAGTCAATGCATAGCTCTTCACCTGGTTGGATTTTTCGTTTAGTCTTGAAAGCTAACTTATTATTAGTTCTAATCTTGACAAGATTAGGATCACAAGAATGATTGAAGAAGGAAGCACATGGGAACACACCAAATCCAAAGAATTCTTTATCCTCTTGGGGATTGTCGGTTTGGGACCAAATTCCAAATGCGTTAGATAGATTTTTCCCAATAATTTGTTTAATATTCTCAGGGGTGATGAATGGTTGAAATTCCATGGGAGCAACTATTCGTACAAATTTGAAAATATTAATATAAGAATATAACAAGTATGGATATTTTTCCACTTTTACCGAATCAGTTGATTGTAAAAGATCAAACATTTTCAAATCAAATTTCTTAGCCTCTTCATCATTGAGCTCATGATAATATTTCGTCAACGGAAAGTCCACTCGATGATATTTGAATTGCTGGAACAATACTCCAAAAATATACTTTATCTCGGTATAGTCAGAATCAGATACTATTGGTAATTGATTTAAAAGTTTTTGGGGGTTCAATTTTTCTATTGACGATATCCATTGATCTACTTTTTTCCATTCAGTGTCAATTGTTTGTAAAAGATTTTCCTTTGGTGGTTCTTTTAACTTGGGTTCTCCTTTTTTCAATCCTTGCAAATAATACTTCTCGACATTTAATAAACTCAAGGTTAATATTTCATCGATATCTTGATTAATGAATTCTTGCAAACATTCTTGTTCACAGAAATATAATGAATAAGTTTCTTTCGATAACTTTTTAGAAATTTTGTATTTCAATGTTTTACCATCTTGGTATTGAAAACATGTAGTACAAACCTCTTTTTTGAATGGCTTTATTATAGTAGAACTTATTGGTGCTTTGCATTCAAATATTGTTTCCGAATCTCCAAATTCTTGATTTGCAAAACAACCCCTGCCACCATACTTTGTAGTACTCACCAGAAACAAAGGAGATAATCTGTTTAAGTCTTGTAAAACATCCAGTTCATGTTCGAACTCCACTAATGTAGATTGGTCTGATATTGGGGATATAGGAAATTCCATAATGCGATGAGGTTAATTGTTGCAAATAATTCGAAATTCAATTTGTAAGATATTATGGACATTTATTGTAAACTAGTCCACTGATTGATATTCTAATGTGTTATAAGAGTGCTTGTTGTGTGATATAAGGCTTGTGCTAGCTATTGTAATGTTTCACCTCGTGGCTGTGAAAATTAGCTCATCTAATTTCACAATGCATCTGATGGGATGCGAAAAATAAAGGTTCCACGGGTTACACATTTACAATACCCAATTGGGTAATCTATAGATTTACTCTGACAAATACCAATAATTGCAGAATAATTAGTATATATATAATAGTTAGTATAATAACAACAGTGTATATCTGTACATTGTAGGTAGACAGTCGGATTCTTCATCGTCTTTTTATAGTACGAATTAACTGAATATATATGAATTGTTTTCGAAATACTGGAACTATAACTATATCAAGTTAAACTATCTAGTCATTGAATAGTGCAACGTCCAACCAGTCACTGAATCTGACTTCTTATACTCTATCAGAAAGTACCCCTAACGAGACACATAAACACTAAACTAAATTTACCTTGATCATTAGAATGAACATTCACTAGTCAAATATCAACAGAATTCAATTACACTTTTATAGTAGAGCGCACGAACAATGTTCCTGGAACTCACGACCTTATCTAGTTTAGGATGTAACATAATAATTTTTATTTCTGACTGATAACGGTCGAATGTTTGCCATATTAATTTTCTTGGCATACGTTGGTTATCAAAATTGTACTTTCTTTTACAGTTAATGCACAACTTCCGGTATTCTGACTCTTTATCTTTCATTAACCTGCTTATATTATCGAGATTATCTCATCACCGTGGTAACATGCCAGCCATCCCAAACCGGTTTTGAATTTAAAAATTGATTTTAGGGAAGTGATAAGGATCTTGAGTTTTGCATCAGAATAATTTAAATTACTGCTGAACCGAAGATTTTTCAGTTTAAAAAAACCCGACCGCAGCGTCTACTCAATTTGATCAAAAATTAGGATCATTTAAAAATATTTTCATCTCATCAATGTGTTATATCGTGCAAACCCCACATAGTTGGGAAGAATTTTGATTGACCAATAAAATCTCATGTAATGTAGTCATCGGATGAAGTCCTTGACTCAAACATGTACCCTTATCCACAAATTGAGGTGCAGCCTAAAAAAATTTCCTCCATCTTGAGAATCTACATCTCAAACGCCGTGTTTTCATATGTAACATACATTTTGCATGAAAAAAATCTATTGATGTGTAGACTCTCAAGCTGTCAATCCTGCGGTAATTTGACTGAATGAAAGTGTAATAAGTACAGAAATGTTCGAATATTTAGGATATTCATTGCTATTTGCAAACGTATTAATTTTAAGCCGCACGCACTACCACATCCTTGTTTGATGGATTTGATTGTAAATAAATCGGACTAAATACCTGAGATCAGACGGTATAAGTAACCCGGTTAAGATACTACACATAAATTATATTACATTTTTCAATTAACTATACATAAAACCCAACCCGGGTAAAACTTACGACATTCAATATCGTTAAATCTAGAAAATCCATCCCAAGAATTTTTCATAAAACCATTCTTTATCCTTAGGATTACCTGAAGCGGCTCTAACAGCTTTACGCTCTTCATCTTCAGCATTGTATCTATCCATTTCAGCATCAACAACATCACGGTAAGTGTCTAAATCAACTTCTGATGCTGGAATAATTTTAGTTTTGTGAATGAATTTGTAACCAAAATACATACAAATGAAAATTGGTAAAACAATATAACCAGTAATGAATGTTTTATAGGCGAACACATCACCAATGAAAACAGTGAAATTCTTAATAAAGATGACAATTATGCAGACAACAAGAGCAAACCAGGTACCATATGGTTGGAATGGGGATCTATAGTGAAGATCCGTCTTTCTGCTCAATCCTTGTGCTTTCAATGCATTCATAAATCTGATGTGAATCGTTAAAATACATGACCAAGCTAATAAACCAGTTAACGAAACGACATTAACGAAATGGGTGAAAATCTCCTTGGAAGATGAGGAAACAGTCATAAAAGCTAATAAGGTGAATAAGAATGATAATGCTAAACCGTAATATGGAACACCACGCTTATTAGTGATACAGAAGAATTTTGGTGCGTAACCAGCAACTGCAAGGGAGTAAACAGTTCTTGAACAAACATACATATCTGAATTAGCAGCCGATAACACGAAAAGAAGGATACATCCATTGATAACATGATCCAACCCTTTAATATTGGCATTTTTGATGGCAATAACGAATGGGGAAGCAGAAGCTTGGTATGAAGATGAATTGGCACCTAAAAGCAATGGATCTTTTGGACTGACACACATACCCAAGAATAAGATGGAACAAACGTAGAAAATCAAAATACGGTAGAAAGTTAATTTGATGGCTTTTGGAATACTTTTTCTTGGATTTCTGGTTTCAGCAAAAGTGATACCGACCAATTCAGTACCTAAATAAGCAAAAACAGCAGAGACAAGTACGGATAAGAAGGCGACAAATCTCCCTAAACTTCCACCGATAGTCAACAGTTCACCGTCTTCGGTATATTTATAATGAAGGAAGGCACCGGGGTTTTTCCAATATCTGAAACCAATTCTTTCGTGGGTTGGGCCACCACCTAAAGCGATAATGAATAATAAGATGATTAAACCCAAACAAGTGACCACTTTCAAACAAGATAACCAAAATTCAATTTCACCGAAAAATCTAACCCCCATGAAATTGACGATAGTGATGATAACCAAGAAAATGGCAATCCAAATACCGGGGTTCATTTTGGTGGGCGTGACCCAATATTGCATTGTTAAGGAACCGGCAACCAATTGATTGGCGGGTAAAATCAAATATTTGAATAAATAGACATAACCACAAGCAAAACCCAAAGCGTCATCGACGTATCTTTGACAATAATTAGCAAAACCGTTTAATGGAATAAAAGTAGCAATTTCACCTAAAGCAGTCATAACCATGAAAACAACAAACCCGATAAGTGAGTAAGCAACAAAGATAGCACCAGGACCGGCAGCTTTCAAAGCTGAACCGGTACCAATTAACAAACCAGTACCTAAAGCACCACCAATAGCAATCATAGAAACATGTCTTGAGTCTAAAGCTTGTTTTAATTGGGTACCATCAGTCTGACCTAAATTTGTTGATGGATTTGATTTAGAGACATATAAAGCATAGTCTTGTGTGTGTCTTGAAATGACTGAATTTAATTCTTCACCACCATTATATTGGTTTTTCTCCAAATCAGTCATGATTGTAAGTTTAGTTTATTTGAAATTCTAGTGATGGGACATTTTATTTATATAATATTTATCTAACTGCAGAGATATTTTTTAACATATTTTTTTATTTTTTATCTGTAGAATGTTTATGATTATTTTTTATGGGGATAGAGACGCCGTATGGACGGACAGATTAGGAAGGTTCTAATAGGGTTTGAACAGTGACAAGACAGGTTGTGACTTCAGTGGAATGAGAGAGAAGATACCAACAATAAGGATACTCCCCTACAGCTATCTCTATACCCACGCACAAAAATCAAATCAACATTCTACTTCGCTAATAATCTAT
Source organism: Candida sp. Y128-05E (assembly GCA_037042355.1). Lineage (NCBI taxonomy): Eukaryota > Fungi > Ascomycota > Pichiomycetes > Serinales > Debaryomycetaceae > Candida > Candida sp. Y128-05E. The sequence continues at coordinate 9,860 of JAXQKE010000113.1, read as the reverse complement.
TGCTGGTGCAAGCCACCCGTCAGCCTGATAGACTCGATTTCCGACTCCAACATGTAATTCAGTTTTATGTGCACACCTTTGCTACTCCACCCAATCAGTGGGGTAGAATTTGTGGTAGGTTAAACTTCTACAAAATGTATGCTGTTGCCATCTTCACCAAATCAAAGTCCGCTACAAGGAAGAACGGCACTTACTGCTTATAGTATGTGTCATAGAAGGGATATAGCCGACTCCGCTCCCTGGGTGAATGGAAAAACTTATATTCCTTTACCTTGTAAATGCAAACTCACTTTTTTTGCAATCTATCATAAAATGTGTAAGATTTTGTAAATATATTCTAAACTGCTAGATAACTTCATTGAACAAATGGTTATCCCGGAAACTTATTCGCTGATCCACTTGCAAGGTCACGTTCCTAGTAAAGGCGTCCTGTCTATACGATCGTGTGATTGTAATTAGCTGTTTACTAAAAGATTGTGTATGGCTGCTAAATAAATTTGCAAATAAAAATAAGCCACTTTTACACAAGATACTGGTTATGCTAAGAAAATTGTTCTTTCTTCCTCCATCTACTCTTATGGGGTTTGATTCTTAGTATTAAAGTTAATATTTAATAATTCCATTGGGAAAACTATATTCAAAGCTTAAACGAAAAATTGGGTTAGTTGGAACACTTCGGTTGACACATTTGAGGCTTATTATCGAAATGTGGTACATGTTGGTGATTGACTTGCATTAATTTCGGTGGTTTTCGGGTGCTTCGACAAATATCATAACCTTGGAAATTCTACATTTAATGTACAGAGGATTAAATATGATCGTCGTCAATAAGGCGAGCCAGCAATTGTCGAGTTTGGATTTATTAATACGACTTGATTTCATATATCATACGATTTATTCATTTAATGAAAACCATTGCACAACATGCTTTTTCACTACTACAATTACTATCTTGCAGCGAAAATTATCGATTACAGGTTAGATAAAGAATGCCAAGTATGACAAAGTGCAGATAACGTAGATAACCAATTCATACCACAACATCCAATACTAGATACCATTAGCTTTTCAACAACCTTATTGAACAGTGACGTCAAATTATCATCAAGAATCAAGCGAATAATAGCAAGTTTAGCATTAATTATACCCCACAGAAATCGGTTTAGCGAGGACAAACGTGAGTGTGACTACAAGTATTTGATGCCTCGAAATACATATATTACTCTGCATTTAATGAACACTGATGGCGAAGATTACTATTGTTGCCTTAAATTGAGGGCCTAAGCCCAGCACATCAACAATATGTCTTTGAAATTAAGAGATCAACCTTGAAGCCACTGTAAAACGAACACGCCTCGCCAGGTGATATCTGTTATAACTTTACCACATCTCTAACAGATCGACAGTTCACACCATTTGTATTTCCGCTTCTTTGCTAGTGTGATCTCACCCCTCTTAATTTCCGGTTCTTATTTATCCCGGAACTCAATTGTCATTGAATTTCCATTTTGCAAGTTAGTTCTCAACGATAAATTTTCCTTCGGACTTGGCATAATCCGGAGAAATTTTTGATAATCGATATATTGGTAACAGGTGGGGTGTATTGACATTGGTGTAGTGGATACGATGTAACTCAACCGTACCCGTTCGTTTTTGAGCTTTCAATCACCCCATAATATTGAACTATGGTTAGATGCCTCGTTTAATTTTATGCGGACAAATTAGGTAATCGTAGTTTTTGAGGTGACCTGGCAAGTAAGGTGATGTGTATTCATTGACTGATGGCACGAAATGACGGTAGAGTAGTAGTTTGTGGTTGTAGCTCGTAGTTCCTATTAAAACAATTGCTACCACTGGTATATTGCTTGTTCATTCTTAGTTCTTGCTCCTCTCTTTGTTCTCAAATATTGCCAAGCCAAATCCCGGGAGGAACATCCTAATTCCGGATGATGACAAGGTTAGCTCCCATTGCTAAGGGGTGTAGCTCTAGTTATTTTTGTAAAGTTATTTTTGTGGAGAAGCGCCATGTATATTTAGATTTAGATCAAGTCAAACAATGTTGGGAGAGCCTCGAGTAATTTTTATTTCTTAAAACAGAATTTCCCGGTAACACAAGGTTATTGTTAGCGTGGGGATCGCGGGGGTACACATCGATACTACTGGATATGCCGTTTACACCAGAGCCGAACGAGGGACAATAAAATTATTAACGGCTCTCCACAATAAGCCACCATGAAACCTTATTTTCTTGGTATTAGATCACCACGCCTATTCTCACTCGTATTAACTTCCCATTATGAAAAGGCGTCTCCACGTTTTAGGTTTTGGGAAACAAGGGAAAGAGAATCTTAAGTTGGGGTGGGTGGGGTATAGGGCATTCTAGGAATCAAGAAAAAATATAACGTGTATTTCTTTTACTTTTGGACCATGTTGGCACTTTCACAAATGTATAATTTTATTTATAAATCCAATTAGTAACGCTTGAACTGTGCCTCACCCCTGACAAATGTAGCATTTTCTTTGTAATTACAATTAGCCAAGCTTCCAATGATCCTCGTTTAACCGGGGTACCCCAGAAAAACTTTTTTCAATATGGGGCGCTTTCATTCTGGGGCATTTCAGGTGCCAGCATATAATAATTTTAATTGCTAAAATAATGTCAATGCTTTGGTTACATAAATCATTGATCCAGTTGTTATAGCAATACTCATATTCACTCTCTGTTAATCCATCACGATCTTTTGTTTATGGAGGCATATATTTTATTTCTCATGAAATGTGTTAATCTGGGTTAAATTTATAAAATTATAAACAGCAGGTTTAACCCAAAAACAGTTGGAGTGGAGGGCTGGTAATTGAGAATGTTTGAGTGATTAAAATAGGAGATGTATTTTTAGTAATAATTTATCGACGGGCTATCTTACCATATGAGAATATCGTATTAGAGGTCAGAGGATTGAAGGATTGGTTTGCGAGAATTGGAGATGTATTTATCGGAAAAAATTGTTTAGGATATTGAAGCTCATCAGTATAGGGCCCTGATTCAAAGACAGTAGTCAACTTCTCGAAAATCAAATAATAAAGAGTCCCACAAGCAAAATCAAGTTGATAGTTGTGTTTAGTTGGGTTACGATTTGGTTAATTTTAATCTGATCTAGTCATCTAAGTACATCATACGTTTTATGGCATGATTTTCAAGAATATTTCCAAATTACTCATGTCATAAAGTCATACGTTCTTCTAGTTCTGAAATTTCTTTACTGAAGTAACAACGTATGACAAACATGATCACCTGCTTAGAATAATCTCCAGTTTGTTGATCATTTTCTTGATTTTTCTAGTTTTATTCCTACTGATATTTCTTTCCACAATTGAAGTTTGGTATTGTTTCCAACACTAATTTTATATACATAAACAACAGTTAAATACAATGGTAAAGTGTAATTATAAACTAACAATGGATATTTGATTAATTATACTGTTAATACTATACTTTTAAAGTATTGGTCAACCTGTAATTCAAACCACACAAGCAAACTTGTTTCATATTTCCAGCCGCACCAGATAATTTCTGTGAAAATCTCACGCTGCAGGCAATTAATCGACCTAAATCTTAAATGTTGCTCCACATAATCAAAGCCCCCATTGTACTACTTGAAATAAGATCATATACTACAGATCTTCAATATTACAATATGCATCACATACCACAGATCATCACCATAAACTATTCTTACTGTGATTGAAGATAGCCAAAGTAGCGTTCCAATAGTTGTGATACTTGGTGCACCGCCTCTACTCTCTATGCAACACGTTTAAAGATTTTCTAACAATGAACCCCACAGAAGTTGCCTAATTGAGAAAAATTATCCTAACAATAGCAACCAAACTCCGAGTACTATTGTATCACTAGGAACCACGCTACCAAACGACATTAAAGCCCCGGAAAGGCTCAATACCAGATGAAATTACAAGTATAAAATCACCCAACAAAAATGCAACAGACGGTCAGCGGATGACTTAAGTAGACTTAACAGAAATCTCGCTGACTACTAAAAATCGGTTCATTTCGATCAATTTGAAAATAAAGGGATGATTCCACGGTACATAAAAGAAATCCTCGGAGATCTTAGAGGATCATCATAAAGTTTATACTTAACTTAATACTATTCGGGTAAAGTATAACCGAAACAACCAGCGATACATTACTTCACCAATAGCCACTTCGTGGCTACGGATTACAATAATTTTAGACAGACTTTGTATTAAATAACACATTAAAAAAGGGGCATTAGAAATAAATAAATAAATAGTAATAAATAATATCGCATCAACGCAGTCGATGGATAAAATATCAATTAAAAGTATTGGGGGGTACTTGAAATTAATATCAAACAATAATTCACAAACTGGGTAGTTTAAGAATTTTGTTCATAAGTTCAAAAGGATAACACACAGGTTAGTAGTATGTATGGATTCCCATACAAATAAATCATAAATCATCAACACACAGGAAGAGACAATTAGAAATTGCCATGAAGATTAGAAATTGTCATAATTTACTTTCTTCTGTTTGGGTCTTGTAAATCTGGGATTCTGATACCCTTGATGGTGAGGTAAGAGTTCTGTTCATTGGCGATACCCGCATAAGCGTTATACCAAGCGGCAAAAGCAGTCAAAACACCCATAACACCGGCAGCTTTTTTAACATTAGTGATATTGGTAAACTCAGCAATGGCTAGTAATAAGAACGTAATAGACAATAAGAAAAACACCATAAAGAACATGACTGTCGATTTAACTGTCAACAACATCAAGAAGAATGTAAAAATAAACCAACCGACTAAATATATACCTAAAGCGTATCTCAACTCATCTTTGTCTTTGTAAGCAGCAGTAATACCAAATGAAGGGGTTTGGATAGCAGCCCAAGAGCCCCAGAATCCACCATAAGAACCTAAAGCGACACCACCAAAAGTGTTACCTACGGCGATTTCAAACATACCGGCAACAACTTGTGCGGCACCACCGTAAAAGTAAGCCAAACCAACAACGATGTTTGGAATCTTGACACCTCTAGCTTCAATGTTAATCAATGAAAGGACAAAAGTAGTTAAAGCGAAAGCAGATAAACCTAATGGAGCAGGGTTGGCAAAGTCATGTTTTGGAGGTGGGGCTAAACCGGGGTTCAAAGTACCACCGAAAGCTTCGGCCAAGTCAGATCTTAAATATCTTTCATTACCGAAATGGATATAGTCACCTTCAGTGTGGACTTTAGTGATTTCGTAGTCATCACCGTGGATGGCTACAGGATCTTGTTCGTGTCTCTGTTGTTCTTCTAAATCAGCCATTATAAGAGATAGAAATTAATTATAAAAAAATAAAATAAAAAATTTTTAAACCAGAAACTGGTGAGTATTTATATAAAAGTTTAAAACTAAAAGCCGATGTGGGGATGTTTTTTGAAGGGGTAAAAGAATTAACCTAGGGAAAGTAATTAAAGAAATAGAAATAGAATTAATACATACTATATTAACTATCTACAACTAAGCTTACTACTTCCAGTAAAAACCTTCCTATCCATCGTTTTCTTTGGTTCAGATTCTACCTTCTTCACTCCGAAAAAAGTCCGATCCTGGATACAAAATTTTTTTAAAGGGCACCCCCACACCAAATTTATTGCTACAAAATTAATTACACCGGAATAGTACATCCAAAAGCTACACCTACTCTCTACTTCCATTCTTCCAGACCCAACAACTCTTATTTTCTGTATTCGGATATCACACCACAAACACCGAACCTCTTCCGAAGGCACCGTTGTTACTTTGTTTATGTACAATGATGGGGTATAGTAATTATGTAGTTGTAGCACAACACACAGTAGTTTTGTACCTCGTGTTACTACATTGATGTCGGTTAGTAGGAAATTTGAGGTGAAATATCAATCTTTAGTCGGGCCGCATGGGGTGCGATGGTAGAGTGGAAGGTGGAGACGGTGAGAAAGGATGGGTTTTACTGGGATGGGAAGAGCTGGGTGGTGAGTAGATGTATATACTTAATGGTTTGTGCTACATACTAGTGAAGAGTTGAACAATGAAATATGGTGGTGATGGTTTATTGTAATATTATTTTTTATTTTTTTATTAATTTGGTTAGGTTTACGGTTTTTCTTGGTTCCAACATTTTTTATTTTGTGTTACCCGGTTTTGTGATTGACTAATTCAAGTTTTAATTGGGCGTTGAAGACGTCATCAGACGATGACTTGGAATTGTGGGGCAAGCTGCCCGGGTTATGGTTTTAAGTTATGGTGTAGAATCAAAAGAAACTGGGGTAACAAATGTAGAAAAGGTGACGGAATTAGATCCGAGTTTTAGGTGAAATATCATCGTTTGGGTAATTTTTGTAGATTTACCATTTTAATCGTGTACAGTAGATATCTCAGCTTTTATCGGAAAACCTACGTATAAATCCGTTTCAGTCTATACATTCATTAGGTTTGATGTACATTCGATGTTTCAAACTTAATAGCAAGATAAGTTTGACTTAAAATTTGATACCCAGGAAATATGGGGTTCTTTTCTCTAAATTTACCACTAGTTGTTGTTAACAGTGCATAGATTTAAATCCCACCCACCAAATGAAGTTTTTCTTTTTTTTTAAATTTACCACTATTTGATGGTAATCGTGTATGGATTCAAAACTCACCATTGAACCTACACTTGTATCCATTTTAGCATGTACATTCAAGAGAGGAATCGAAATATGCGAAGATTTTCTATTCCTGAGATCGTTTTTGTGGCTTTTAAAGGGGTATATTCTTTCTAGCGCTAATATATTGTACTACATTTCACTGGAATTAGTCGTACTCTCTTGTGAACATATCATGTCCTCTCTTTTCCACTTTCTAGAAAGCATTAGAGAAAACTACAGTAAACTCTCGTAGATTTCCTGGCTTTTCTTTAAAATGTATAAAAAAGTGGTAAATTTTTGAATTTTGCAACACCACTTTGGAAATTTCTTATAAACCATTGGACAAAACACTATACATATAGCATGGAAGAGAAATTGAACAGCCTCCCACTGAAACAAGTTAAAAGAGATTCGATTGAATGTAGTAGATGTCACATATACTTCCCGTTTGAGGATTTCCAACGTGAACAGAAGATACCATTTAAAAGTTGTATTCTTTGTAGGACATACTACAGAGTTACACGAAGGGCGGAGAGGAAAAAGAAACTGAAAACATTACCCAAATTACCCAAATTACCCAAATTACCACCCCATGTTTGTCCAGAATGTAGATATGGCAAGTGTATTGGACCAAGGAAAATTTGTCACGGATGCTCTATAAGTAAAGCATTTGAGAAAATCACCCGAAATGAATTGGAACTGAAAATAAATGCTATTCCTTTCGATGGTCAAGATATAAATAATATAGAGCTTATCAACTCACAAGAAGTTGAAAAATATGAGTATAAATATGTAGTTGATTATATTTTCGACGAAACTATTAAACGATTGTTGGATAAGGGATTGTTAGCAAAAGAAGTCGACAGAATAGATAATCCTTTCCCGGGGAGTTTAACTTTGGAAAATCTGCAAACTACCTGTGCCAATGGGGTAAAATACAGCGACAACTTCAGTGAAGTTGGCTACAAGGTAATTGTCGAACTCGTATTTAACCTATTTCAAGAACGTACCAATCGCAAATTTTATAAACATAGTGAGAAACGGCAACCTTCGCTGATGAGGTTTTGTTTTGGATGTCCTTTCCTGTTATTAAGTTCAAAAAGGTTTCATCGAGGTCAATTGAACTGCTGTGGATTGGGATACATTGGATATAACTATGTGAAAAAAGTATTATCAATTAGTTGGAGACATAAAAAGCACATGATGCCGAAGAATTAGTAGCATCGAGATGAAAATATTCCAGAGGAGTAGTCTAGATAGAGTTGCAAGGGATGAAAATTGACCCAGCACTTTAAAAAAAAAGGAGAACGGTACATTTATATGAATTCGAGTGAGTGGGAAGAAAATCGATACCAATTAGTGGAAAGCTCATTGTAATTGTATAGATCTAGTTCATATATATAAGTTCAATACAGGTTAGAAGAAAACGTACACATCATTCAACCGTGGACTCCACTACAGCGAGATGGTCCTACAAACAATTGGCTACGTTAAATGGTATTGTCAGATATAAAATAACCGTGTAACTTACTCTTCTATAGTGCTACCACCAATTCCTTCTCATGGTTGCGCGTGGTTGTCTGGAAATGTGTTAACAAGGCTGGCTTTTTCCCTCAATCCTGCATAGATCACATGTTCCTTCATTTTTCTCAAAGCGGCACAAATGTAAACACCTATCAAATTCAAAGATCATTAAACTGAAACAGAAGAAATAGATCAACATTCCAATTACTCTCTTCACCATGTTCAACCGATCCAGATACAACACCAGTGAGATGGATATTAGTGACATTTCCCAATCCATGGAAAACGTTTCAATCATGGAGGTTGATCAAAGTTATAGGTTGAATAAAGAAAATATTACTCCAATTGCATCTCCTACAAAATCAATCTTACACAATTCTCCACTCCGTACAGATAGATCGCGTTTTGGATACAACGGATATCCTGCCACACCCCAGTTGAACCAAAATGCTCAACAACAAGTCTTATTGAATCAAAATATTAGTCAATTACAACCAACCAACAAAGCAAAAATAACCGAAGAGGAGTTTGAGAAAAAGGCCAATACTCCCAAAACTAAAAGGTTGGCAAGCGTTGCTCAATTATATTTCTTAGACTACTATTGTGATATGTTTGATTATGTTATTTCCCGAAGAGAACGTACCAAAATGGTCCAAGAAAAATTGTTAACTGATGTGAACTTCCAGTCTAATCCTCAACGTCAACAATTAGAATGGAAAAACTATATTGGTCGTGAACGGGCATTATTACGTAAAAGAAGATTAAAGCCAAAACATCGTGATTTCGAAATGATTACCCAAGTAGGACAAGGTGGGTATGGCCAGGTGTTTTTAGCCCGGAAAAAGGATACCCAGGAAATATGTGCTTTAAAAGTGTTGAACAAGAAACTTTTGGTGAAATTGGATGAAACGAGACACGTTTTGACCGAAAGGGACATTTTGACCAACACTAGAAGTGAATGGTTGGTGAAATTGTTGTATGCTTTCCAAGACCCTGAAAAAGTTTTCTTGGCTATGGAATTCGTCCCAGGGGGAGACTTCAGAACTTTGTTGAATAATACTGGGTATTTAATCCCACCACATTCTCGTTTTTATATCAGTGAAATGTTTGCTGCTGTGAACTCTTTACACGAATTGGGATTCACCCATCGTGACTTAAAACCAGAAAATTTCTTGATTGACTCAAAAGGGCATATCAAATTAACCGATTTTGGTTTGGCTGCAGGTACTGTATCAAATGATAGGATTGAAAGTATGAGAATCAAGTTGAAAAACTTGGAAGATTTGGACGATTATCAAGTGCCATCGAAATTAATGTTTGAAAGACAGAAAATCTTCAAACAAAGTCAGGGCCACTTGAATTTAGCCAATTCCATTGTGGGGTCTCCCGATTACATGGCATTGGAAGTTTTGGAAGGGAAGAATTACAACTATACCATTGATTATTGGTCATTAGGGTGTATGTTGTTTGAAGCTCTTTGTGGGTATCCGCCATTCTCCGGTTCCAAAACTGATGAAACTTATTATAATTTGAAACACTGGAAAACTGCATTGAGAAGACCCCAGACCAAAGATGGTAGGTTTGTATTTTCCGACAGGACTTGGAATTTGATTGTAAAATTGATTGCGTCACCAAACTCAAG
>JAXQKE010000112.1:0-49083 GCA_037042355.1 Candida sp. Y128-05E | reverse complement strand
TGGAAATTGTCATAATTGCATGTGATGAGTTAAAAAATAATTCTAGCCGCCAAACCGAAATACCACAATAGATAATTTCCGTTTGATTGATTGCTGAATGACTGTTGATTTGATTGAATTGATTACAACAATTCGTTGAATAGATGAAACTATTATAGAGTAAACAAGTTAGAGGATATTATTTAGCTTAGAATCACCTGTATTGATGATATTTGTTGATTTGGGAGATATCGGGATGTAGACATATTTTCTACTTACAATCATTCAAGTACGATTACCGTTTCATTAGAATTATATCATGTAATTTCAATTGGAGGGTTATCCACAATGTTATTAAACTTCGCTGTACTTTTTATATTTTGAAAATTTACCACTTTACTGTTTTAGAATTTTTTTGAGAAAATCAAATTCTATTCTGCTTAAACTGATTTGAACTATTTATCAAAGTCACATAACCTCTTGGGGAAAGTATCATGGATACATAGATTCAATAATTTCAAACAACTTTTGTTAGCGCCATGTGTCGTTAAGCATGATATTTAGATTGTTATGGGTTCATCAAAATCGAGATTAATTAGGCTACAAAACTGATTAACTTTTATATTTGTTTGCAACTGAAAGTGTCATATAATTAACCAACCAAAATGAAATTATATCGATAAAGAGAGATATTTATTGAACGTTAGTAGTAAACCGTATATAAAATGTTATTGTTAGAGGTCATAAATCTAGTATGTTAAAAAAGAAAAACTTCACCTAACACTAGCAAGATTAATATCTAATCTATTCATAATCTAACTTGAATCCTTTTTTATTCAAATTTTGTAAATTCCAAGACCAAGTAAGTTTATTATTGTCAATATTAGAGACAATACTGTTTGTATTGGCAAGACCACCACCGGTGGTTAAGTATTTTCCAGAATACTCCTTGATTGATAAATCATCAAATGCCGCTCTTAAAGTAGCAGTAGCACCTTGTTCATTGGTTACACCCACGGTATAATCAACCAATTTAAAAAACTGTTGGAAGATGGTCCCAACTATAGGAATACTTTTTTGACGATCATACAATGCAGTATTTACGACAAGCCCAGGGTGTAACGAGATCGAAAGGATCTCGGGGTATCTCCTAGCCAATTCATTGGTGAATTGAATCTCGGCACCTTTGGCGTTACCATATCTAACCATAGTAAAGATCAGCTCTGGAGAATAATTTAAAAGTGCAGAAGGATGGAAGAATTTAGGAGCAAAGTTATGAGCTAGTGAAGCAACATTAATGATTCTTGGTTCAATTATACCTTCTGAAGCCACATTTTGTAAACTTGGTATCAATTTCAATGTCAATAAGAAGTGACTGACGAAATTAACTTGATATTGGATTTCATAACCATCTTTAGTAATTTCATAAGGTGCACCCAATAACCCAGCATTGTTGATTAAAATATGCAATTTTGTCTCCCGTGCTTGAAACTCTTGAGCAGCTTTGGCAACCGTTTGCAAATCTAATAAATCCATGTAAATATAATTGAATTTACCGACAAATCTAACCTTCTTTTCATCTTCGGTATAGACTTGAATCCTCTTTTCAGATTCTATTTGTATTTCCTCAATAGCTTGGTTGATTTTGGCTTCATTTCGACCTAAAATATAAATGGTGTACCCATGTAAATATAAATGTAAAATGGTATACCAGCCAATACCTGAATTTCCACCAGTGATAATCACTGTTCTTGAATCCACGTGTGGATTAATATATGCAGCCGTTGTTGGATCGAAAAAGCCTGAAAAACTCATTATAATTGGGAAATAATCTATGGTTATTTCTTGGTCTTATATAGCAATCCATGTGCTTAATCTGGGAAATTTCATCGGCACCCGATGCGGATTCCATGCTTAGTGGTGACTTTCTCTGCGGCTGCGTCCAAATTAACGGGACCAGGAACAGGACTAACGAGAGATCTATCAACCTTACGAATTAGTGAAGGATATACTAATATAATCCAAGGAAATACTTATGAAGGTTCAAATTGACGAAACCGACTCAGATACTGACTCTATTCTCAGGTCGGCATTATTGAGTCGGCATTATTGAGATTCATATTCTAACGGAGAAAATCCGTGCCCAATTCATCGTATTACATAAGCTTGCCGATTATCCACTTTGGGAAATCTCCATACTAAAACCCGGTGCGTATCTCCATGTATATCCCATTTGGGCATCTCCATGAGATAGGATACAGAAAAAAAGCGGCTTTAGCAAGTAATGTCCGTTTGTCAATGTAATAAATTTTATCGATAGTAGTAGATTGTGGGTTGAACAATTTGTATTACCTTAGCAAGTCTATGTAGTACGAGGAGGTTTGGACAATGATTGTTCATTCAATTGCCCATGAAGGAATATTAATGCATGAACTTATTATCAGAAATCTCTGCGCAAATGAAAATCAATCGACCCTGCCAACTTTCGTGTAGTTAGAAATAGCTTATGCTCCTTTATATCGAATACAGAGACCATAGTGCAAGTAGTATACTTTTTAATGGTTGTCAGAAACATTCGAATTATCCTTAATAGTACAATTGGACTTATAACCACTTAAAATTAACTTTATAACATGCACTCGCTAACAAATATTACTCAGAGAAGACACATCTAGTTTATATATGACGTCTCCCCTTAAGGTTATCTACTTTTTACAATTGATACCACCAGTCCAATTGGGAAATTTTCAATTATTTTAGAGTAAGGGGTATTTGACTAGCGAGATAATAATCAATGATGCGTCTTGACAAGCGAAAAGTATAAAAAAATTAGAAATGTGTGATCTTGGTCTGGGGGTCAATATTATTTTGCATATTTTTGAATGAATCATCTGGCGAATACATAGACTATAAGTTGGTATCTCCTAACTAAATTCATAATAAGTCACCCTGAAACCAAAACTTTGGAATTATTTATAAACTGATTGTCAAGTAATCTCCTAGTGAATTAACTATGGACAGAATACATGAAATTTGACTTTTAGTATTAATCTGGTTCCGATGAAGCTGCCAATACTACAGCTTCTATCTGTTGCTACAGCTTTTATCAAACTTGACTTTGATATTTATTATGGAGATTCGGTTGATATCAATATTTATAAGAGAAACGATGAACAAGGCTACATTGGTAAACGATATGACACTGATGAGATCACGTTGAATAAAAAAGGCTGGTATTTGGCTAAATTGTATATATATTCGAATCAAGAGAAGATAAGGGTTCTGGTCGATACTGGCACCTTATAGGTAGTTTCAATATTGGTGTATCAGATACTTTCAAATGGAATGGTACCAGTGAGCTATATAGTGATTATTTTTATTCTTATACATATGGGTTTTCGTGGCTATGATACAGTTGGGTTGGATGTTTCTAGTGATGATACTAACAAGATCATAAACTTATTAATTGGGGTTGTCAATCAAACTGATTTAGAAACGGGAATATTGTGTTTAGGATCAACTCAAATGGCATATGACAATGAATTTCAAGAGAGCTTTCCTATGAAGATGAAGAGTCAAGGTTTGATTAAGAAAGATGCTTACTCATTATTTTTAAATCAAGCCGATACCAAATCAGGGTCAGTATTATTTGATGGCGTCGATCATGCTGAATACGAAGGGAAATTGTTGAGAGTGGAAACGATTCAAGTGAAGAATGTAAACCTATCAACCAAGATCCTTAATTGTAGCATAATAGATTTGATCGCATAAATCAATGTAGGTCAAATATGATCAGGTGAACAATGGAAGTAAAGGAGAAGAATAATAAGGAGATAACGGCAGTTGTTTTATTGTACCAAAACGATCAAATAGAACAACGCTACAATCACCAATGAAAAATATCTCAACCCCATTAACATAATTTATGACCATGTGTTCCAAGGAATCACCCCCAATTTCGTACCACAAAATAAAACACGAAATCAAGAAACCAAGGCACCCGCTAATACCATGAATAATGGTAATAATTAATAATCCATTGTTGTCGAGATAACTTGCGACAGCTATCAGCTGAGGAGTATGATTCGGGGAGATATCGGAATGATATGAAGCCATAGTAATTCTAATTGCCAGTCAAAAGCAAATTGTGGTTCTTTTATTTTTCGCAGCAATTGCTAAAGACGGGTTTAACAGATTAGTAATCGGGTTAAGAATAAATACAAAGTTACATCCACCACTACAAGGTATAAACGTCAATAACACTTACTATTACTGGTTTAGTAATTCTCTAGCTATCTTTGCTTAGTTTGATTAGTTTCAGTATATATATCTTGATCATCTAAAGAATTACCAGAATACACGTGACATAACATCATTATGAAATTGCAACAGGTCTAGGAATGGCAAGGGTATCTAAGTGTTTGGAGTAGTACATGCGAGGTTAACTAATAATATTGTTTCCATATTGATTGGTATATATATATTTAACGGTACGTACCAGTATTAGTCTTTTTAAAGGAATAGTGATTATTATTTTAATATTTATTAGTGTTCTGCTACCATGAATGAGCAGGATAAGAATTCAACTTCAAATGCCTTGCTAGAGCAGTTGGTATATATTGATACGTTCGTTAACAGTAATTCTGGTGGTTCTGGTGAACTAACCCCGAATTTTAATGTAGATAGTCAATTATCCTTGGATTTGGCGGCTTTTGCTGATGATTCGTTTATCTTCCCGGATGAAGATAAACCAAAGATGGATAGTGATGATGAGGGGAATGGGAATGGGAATGAGAATGGGAATGACCATTTTAATGGACGAAATAATGATAACGATATTCATCGCCATAATAATAATCTGATAAATCCCGACCGTTTCCGTCACATCAAGAAAGAAGAGGGTCCTAGTAATGGTAATGGTCATAAGAAACAAGGAAAACCGGATGGTGTAAATCCCGATATTTCCAGCTTACCCAAATTCCCAGTACCACCAGGGGCCAAGGACTCGCTAGTTTCGGCCGGATTGTCTACTAATCAGATAGATTTGATATCAGCATTAGTAGCGCAGCATCAACATCGACTAGGCAACTCGATACCCGAGAATCCCTCGACAAATTCGTCTCCATTGCCATATCAACATACACCGCAGTTACCGTCACAAAATTATTATAACAATAATGGCAATCTTAACAGCCATGATCAGGATCAGTTATTCCTGGGGAACCTTCTTGATCAACAAATCCCCCAATTAACATCATCCTCATCGAGTTTCCTGTCGGCGGCGTTATCGCCCAACCTAAACCAAACCATCTCACCCAATTATTCGGATGAAACATTAACTAATACGTCTACTGGTGGACAAACCCCTAATAATTCTTCCGAGTTTGATAAACGCCGTCGCAACACTGCTGCCAGTGCCCGGTTTAGAATAAAGAAGAAAATCAAGGAACAACAGATGGAAAGTAAGATCCAGCAATTGAATAATGTCATCAAGGATTACGAATTGAAAATACAACAGTTTGATATGGAAAATAAGTTATTAAGAAACTTGATTCTTGAAAAAGGGACCAGGAAATCGGAAGATGAATTGCAGGCGTTGAAGGAAAAAGCAAAAAGGAATTAATACTATAGGTCTACTAATGATATATTGTATACACTTAGTTTTTTTATACCGTGTATCCGGTAATTAAAATATATATAATGGGACTATTCAAAGTAAAACCACAATAAAGTAACGGCAATTTAAAATTATAAAAGATTTATAAATTAAATGTAGTTGATAACCTTTGCTGAAGTAATATCAATAAAATTAGAAAATAAAGAACATGATTAAATTGTGAATATAATATTTTCTTAATCATCAATTAATTGATATACTATATAAAACGTAGAATTAACAAAATAAAATGATATTATAGTACAAACTATCTGTCAATAACTGAATGAATATTCGTTAAATTACTTCATCTATATTCAAAACAAATTAAATAAAACATTAATATATTTTTGATTTAAAGATAAAATAAAAAAGTTTATATAGTAATTTCAAATGCACCAGAAGAAATAGCTTAATAAATGAAACTATTAAACCTCACTAACTACAATATATGAAACGACAATAATATCTACTACCATCTAATTTTCCAGTTTTTATGGTAATAAATATTCTAACAATGTAATGGTAGGAAGAATGCAATCATAAAAATTTTCTATCACCCCTAAATGAACCAGGGTAGTATATAAACCGAGTATACAAACTGAGTATGCAAACCCCGTAGTTAGCATATACACTAACATAATATTATAAACCCCTTGACTATTTACCTCCCTATGCTACTCCCTAGGCTACTCCTTAAAAACCCCAACTGTCCAACCGCCCATCTGAACAATAATTACACGCGAATTTCACCTCCTTATCAACAAAACCCTCCAAGTGATAATAATACTACAAGAAAATATGAAAGGGTGGAGTAAAAGTAGAGTGGATACTAGTATAGAAGTAGAGTAGAAATATTAAGTAGTCTTTGTTACTACTTTCTTCTGGTTAAACGGGAATTTAAATTTTTATGAAAATTTTTAAATGGTTTTTTTTTCTTTGGCCCTGTAAAACTTTTTTTTAGTTTAAATCAACACATCCCCATAACAAATACAAGTTTACTTGGTAACTATTCACCCAGATACTTTAGTTAACTCAAACGATAACATCATTAAAACATGGTAGCTACTAGATCCAGGAAAACTGGAGGTGAGCCTGACTCAGTTGAGTTGAATACACTGGGACAAGAAACTCATCAGAAACAGACTGGGGGTAAAAGTTTAAATTCAGCTGAAGACGTTGCTATGGAAGTTGCAGAAGATGCAACTCCCCAAAAGAAGGAAACTAGAGGCAGAAAGAAGGGTTCGGTGACTAAATTAGATGATGGCGCCGATACCCCTAAAACCGAGACTAGAGGCAGGAAACGGAAATCTGTTGATGGTGTTGTCGACGATAAAAGACAACATCTTTCCAAGATTTTGCATATGGATGATGGTGTAGATGGCGCTAAATGGAATGAACTACCAATCAAGCCCAAGCGAGCTAAGGATACTTCTACTTCTATTATTTCTTCTAGAATCGATAATGATAAGAAAAGAAGAGACGACTTTGGCGACCATTTCCATCAGTATTCTACTTCGATTATTTCTCACAAAATAGATGATACTCCTTCAATGAATCTTACAGATACTAATGATGATGAAACCGAAAGTTTGAATACTACTCCCCAACCCGATGATGATTCCAAGAAACGCAAATACAAAATTGATCGTAATAATATTAGAATTAACAAGAGAATCATGTCTAAAGATACTGAGGATGTTATTAAAATGTTTAAAAAGTTTGATAACGAGGTTTTAACAAATTCTGAAGCTAAATCGAGATTGCTAACCCTTGGTTTTGAAACTAGAAAAAGATATATTACCACTTTCAAACATTATATCAGATTCTGTTGTAAGAAAGGGTTGAATAATTTCTTTGTCACGGGGGAACTTATGAAGGAGTTTTATGAGGAACAGTTCACCAAATCGAGTTCAGACAAGCCGGTTATTCGTTTACGTAAAATGGATCCTGCCTTCTCCAAATTACAGGAAATCAACTTTTTGGTGTACCATTTGCCCACTAAGGAAATTCCTAATAGGCACGTAGCTTTGGAGTATTTGATTTTCAAGGAAACAGGGAAAATGCCCAGTTCTAAGAAGAAGAGTAGCAATTTCGAAATTAATACCTTCCACCAAGCTTCTATTCCGTCACCTCCGTTATCCCAAGATGATGTTCCGGAGAGGAAAACTAGAAAGAGGACGGTAAATAAAGAGGAAACGGTTAACTTTATCAAGAATTCGTTCTTGTTGACCCGTAGGAATATTGATTCGATTGTCAGGGAAAAATTACAATTGTTACACAACACCGATATGAATAACTTGGTTGATACTATTAACTCTTTGTTGACTGGTATTTATGGTCAATTGGACTCGTTTAATAATACTATTGGTGAACCCCCAAGTTTACCTAGGATTCAGCAAGTGTCCGAAGAGCAAGAGCAAGAAAATGAAGAACCCGAGGAAGCTGAAGAAGCTTCTGAAGAAGCACAGCCACAATCGTCAAAACTGGAGACCTCAGCAATTCCGAAATTAGGGATGAATCATGACATTTTTACCATTTATCAAATTCTTGAAGAATGGAGAGTGGATGAACCCACTATTGAGTATCGTGTGGACAACTATGGCACTGACTGGATCGTAGATAAGGTCGATTTGGAAACTTATAATGATCGTAAATTGATTGTGGGGTTTATTGATAGAATCAGTGAAGAGTGCAATGAACCAGATAAGTTTACCATTGCCAATGATTGTGATAAGTATATTAGGGATAAATCGATCTTGGATGAATTTATTAGTGAAATTGAGTTGGATGAAGATGATTTGTTTAAGAGGATTGTCAGG
This sequence comes from Candida sp. Y128-05E, assembly GCA_037042355.1. Lineage (NCBI taxonomy): Eukaryota > Fungi > Ascomycota > Pichiomycetes > Serinales > Debaryomycetaceae > Candida > Candida sp. Y128-05E. Next base: position 40,626 of record JAXQKE010000112.1, on the reverse strand, counting down.
TATAGACAGAAAAGATCATAAGGACTTAGTAAGTGATCACGAAGTGAAATCATAGGAAAAAAAGAAGATTTTTACACATTTGGCAATCAAGTTGGTTTATTTTTCATTTTACAACAAATTGATGGCAATATTTTTGCCAAGATAACAGGGTATAGTACAGATCAATGAGCTGTAATGACAACAAGTTATGTAGTCCCATTATAACAGAATTCTCCAGGTCACAGCCTAGAATCAGTTTTTTTATTGCCCATAGCCTCAAATTTGCCTAATTTTGCCGCAATCTTGGCGATTTTTCCCACAAGCTCGGTAAAGAGTTGGAAGGTAGTAACCTCCTATAGTATGTATAATGTAAGTCTGTAATGAATAGCAATTACTTTGTTTGGCGTCTATTGTAAAAAAATTGGTGATGTCACCGATCAAAAAACCTGTTTGCGCCCATGTAAAAAATCAACTCTATATTCTTCAAGTGATCTGGACCAATTTCTTATAATATACCACACAGCTGCAGTCTATACATGATCCAATAGACTCTCAGTTCACCTGTTATGACACAAATACAGTCTAAACAGTTTCCATATCTAAACCAGCCGTCTTTGTCATCCTCCGAGAGCTTAATTGGTAATCAGGCACAGCTAAGAAAGATAATCAACAATGAGTTTCGAAGCTTACAGTTGGATAAGGACCTACATAGAAAGTCGTTGTTCGACCTAATAGACCATTGTGAGTGGTTATTTGAAAAATCATATGAGCCAAATGGGTTATATTCATATACAAAGGGTTATTTGGTTTTAAATTATTTCATCAATACATTTGTTATGATGAATTATGGCGGGTTTGATAAGTTTATCGAACTAAGCAATGATGACTTTATCATATATTTGAATATTTATAATTTCTACAACACTAATGATAAGATCATGTCAGATAAATTCAAAATAAATGCCCAGCAACTAAAAGCGGAAATATTGAGTTATCTTATGGAGAAAGAGTTATTGACTTATGATGTTGAGGCATTGTACACTTGGTTGAATAAGTATATCGAATACTTGAAAGATAAGGAAGATGATCCTCGGGATTATGACAGTAGCGATTCAAGCGAAAGTTATAAAGACAATTTACAATTCAGTAATGATTACCAACCAATGGAGTACAAATTATACCAAAATGGTAATAATAGTTCCCAATCTTTCGATAACTTCAAGACGAGATATCCGTCAATCTCCTCACAAAAGACTTTCAGACCTACGTCACCAACTCCGCCACTTCCAGTCCTTGCAAATTCATTACCACAATCCCTGGATGGGATCACGACAATTGATTCAGAGATAACCCATCAAAGTGTTGGATCCTACACAAACAAGAAATCTTATACTACTCCATATCCTCCAGATAAACAAGAGGATTATGTTAGCCATGCACCTTATCCAGTTGAAAGTACAGAGATGGATGATAACATCTCCAAAAGATTGGATGGTATTTATATTACTCCGAAATCTAACCAGCCTCATATGACCCCTAAATCTTTAAATCATCCCAAAACTACACCAATGGCAGTGCCCAATCAAATACATGCTACTTATAATGGCCATTATAGTAGTCAAAATGGCATGGGGTATAACTCGGCAAATGGTTCCACCAATAACATTACTTTTCAATCTAACAATCCTTATAGTCTAGACGGTTCCCCTTCGACATCGTCTATTCAGTTTTCAAACAAGAGCCCCCAACATTTAACCAATAATTCAAGTTACCAGAGTGTTGTACCACCCATACCGAAGCAAAATCAATACTCAAGACCTCAGCCTGCACCACCTCCATTGCCAGCATCGACTCAAGTTATGAGCCGCCCTCTCCCGGTTTGCCGCTTGAGAAACTTGGGATCTTCCTGTTATATTAATCTGACCATCCAATTATTATTTGGGTTGCAAGAGTTGATTGCCATTTTCACTACTTCATCTTATCAACGATTGATAAAAAATCCTAAATACTTGCAACTATTGCATAATTCACAACTAAATCATCATGATTCACTTTTATTGTCCGACGCTCTTTCGGGGTTATTAGTGGCATTTCAGAAATTCAATGGTTCGGCAATTGCTCCCAAAAAGTTCATTAGAGTATCTGCAACATTGAAACCCGATTTCAATATCCCCAATGAACAACAAGATGCCCAAGAGTTCCTCTTATTTGTCTTGGAAAGATTGCACGATGAATTATCTGAGAAGATGGAATTGTCTGATGCCAGCAGTGGACCAATTCTTGAAGATTATATTAGTAAATGGAATATCGAAGTCAACCCCAAGGATAAACCCGAATATTTGAAATGGTATAGATCAATTTTAGCAAGTGAAGGAAAATCGCCGATTCATGATATTTTCCAGGGTCATTTACAAAGTAAATTGATCTGTAACAAATGTGGACATGAATCGATTTCATATTCTCCGTTTACAAGTTTGTCGTTACCTATACCAAGTAGTAATACGAAATATGTGAATTTATCCGATTGTTTACGCTACTATACACAAGATGAAGTATTAAGCGGAGAAAACGCCTGGAATTGTCCCAAATGTTCAAGTGAACCTCATGTTAGTGTTTTAGATTCCCATCCGGTGTTTGCCAATAAAAAGTCTGGACTTTTTAAATTAGGTAAACGGAGTAAATCACCAACCAAGGATCAAAAGGCAAAACCCAAATCATCGAAAAGCTATTCAACAACGACAAAATCATTGACATTCATTAAATTACCCCAAGTGCTATTAATCCATTTAGCGCGGTTTTCAGTTTATAATCTAACTGATAAATTAGATACCCCGATACAGTACCCATTAGAATTGAAATTCAATAGCAATTCCCATGGAATTAGATACAAATTAACCGGTATCATCAATCATTACGGTAATCTCAAAAGCGGACACTATACTGCCTTGGTTAATAAATCCACGGTGAACTTAGGTTCAAGTACCGATAATATTGTTAATCCATTTTGGTGTTACTTTGACGACGATGTTTGTAAGCCAAATGTCTATCATGGAAACGTCACCCAACCAGGCATGGATCATCCTAGTTCTCGTGACGTTTATGTACTTTGTTATGAACGTATATAGAGATTGAAAAAATTGCATTAGAAATAAAATATATCATTTTATGACATTCGTAGTGAAGCTAGAATAACATGTACGTTTGTACATTCGTCTCTTTAAGCTCGAAGCTATATTAGGTACCTTCGTTTTTTTAGAAGTACCTAATCTCCCTCCCTATCGTTGTCACAAAATTTTGCATAATATCTTCGTGAGTACTTCGTTTGCAAGTACTTCGGGAATACCACGAACATTTCGTAATACCTTACTTTCTGAGTACTCTGTTTTCAATCACTTCGATGGCTCACTCGTGTTTTTGTACTACCTCCTTCTGAAGCTATTCGCTATTTTAGGTACCTTCTTTGGTGGAATTCCATCCCCATCACCCTCACTATCACTATCACTATCACTTCCAAATGCTGAAACATTCCTCACTGGTTTCTTAAGTGTCGGTTTTATTGTAAGCTTGACAGGTCCTGATTTAGTGGGCGGTACAATTACCTCTTCCTCCTTCTCCGCTTGCTTACCCAAACTAATTTGTTTTTTTATTAATTTCATGGAAACCTCCTCTTCACTAGCCAATTGTTTCTGCTTCTCTTTTAAATTATCTTGCTTTAACTGGTCTGACTGATCTACAAATCGTATTTCTAAAGCAAACCCATCTTCATCAGAGTTTCCATCTTGTTCAACTCTAACAAGTCCATTTCTTCCCAAATGTTTGACAAAAGCTGTCAAACTATTCCATTTCGTCGAGTTCATATGTACATGGTTTCGATCATTAAGAATATACTCTTGGTAAAACTTGTTAGCATTAACCTTCTTAGTACCATGATTTACCTTCAATAACAGCAAGAAATCTCTTTGAAAATCACTGGAATACTCTTCTATAACAGCACGTCCTTTACCAGTTTCACTCAATTCCTGAATTCTCCCCTGATGACTTGGTGAAGATAAATGGTTCTTGAACCCATTGGCATCTCTACACTGTTTTTCACAAATCTGACAAAAGAATTTCAATTTCTGTAAACCAGAAGCCTTGAGTTGCTTCGACTGATGTTTGGCAGTTCCAACTTCTGCCCTGGCCATTTTCTGCTTAGAACCACCAGTTGTTTATTATTTCCGCTAAATAACGGGATTTGGCTCGCGATGAGATATTTAGTATGGGGCAAATGATGGTTGGTATAAATTCAAGGGTGCTACTGGCAGTGAGTAGACGTAGGTTAGGATGCTTCTACTCTACTCGGCCACCTAGAAACTCCTACGTTTCCAGTTCAACTCCTGCGCAATTATGGTGGTACAATAAATTTCCATTGACTGCAAAATACTTTGGAGCTGTTGGCTTGACAGCTTATACTTTGACCCATGTTGGTCATGAAACAATGTTTACATTGGGTCCTCCGTTGCTTGTTGCTGGATATTTTGGCTATAAATGGAATTATAAGAGGTTATGGAAGGCAGAAACAGAGAAGATCACCAATAAAGATGTTGATGTAGTTAGAATCAGGAGCTATGATGAATCTGAAGTAGACAATGTGTTGCAAGGTTTGGACAACCAGTTTGATCACTTTAAGCGCCAAATAATTGAAGTGGTAGAGACAAAGATTGTTGATTATGTGTCTAATGATCCAGACAGTAAAGTGGGGAAGTTGTTTATAAATGGCGACCAAATCAGAGTAAATATAGACGAAAATGATTTGGATACCTTCGTGGTGCTGCAAATTGCACCAACAGAGAAAGACTTGAAAGAAGTTTATTCAACTGATTTAGTTGATTTTATCAAATTGTCATTACCTTTTTATTCGAGCAAAAATACGAGAGAGAGGAAGAGATTGGGGATAATACAAGTATATCTTTTGGAAAATCCTCAGGAGGACCCACTGTTTCAGGAATATAATATGGATATTGAAATTATCCCGACTAGGCTCGTTAAACCCGAAGTTATAACTTTGGATAAGATATACGAAGGGAAAATCGTTGAAAGCAAGATGCTCAGGGAGTATGAAGGGGGCAATTCGAAAGAAGAGTGATCTATTGCAAAGTGATTTCCAACGCAGTACCCACCAAGCGAATTATCAGAAACAGGTTATAGTTTCTTTAACCACTTCAAAGGTAATTCTTGTATATAATAACTAATTCGAACAATATTCGATCTAAATCAGAAGAAACATGTTAATATTTATAGATCTATATATGTATATATATATCATAACTTCAAAGATTGGTTTTGTATATAATTACATATTAAAACAATGGTAGTATCCTCTTAAAGTTTAAAGAAAGTTCTTGTAGCCTCTTTGAAAGTGCCAAAATGGCTGTCATAACATCCTGCGTTCTCCTTCATTTGTTCTAATGCCGGCATCCAGCTTTGAATATCATGGATTCTAGTTGTTGTTGCAGGGTGGGTCGAGAAGAATTCCTGTAATTGGTAACCGCTTCCACTGGTAGGTTGCACTTGACCAGTCATTTTCTGTTCCATGGCGCCCATACGATTCCAAAAGTTAATAGCTTCTTGCAAATTGAAACACGATTTAGCTAACAATTCACAACCAATGTGATCGGCTTCTGACTCCATTTCTCTTGATGCTGGGAGTTGTAGCAACCCGGCAATGATCAAATCATTCAATTGGGTAGTACCGGTGATTGAATACAACAAAAGTGACAACGTCAAGTAGATTGGACTCTTAGAGATTTGTTCACCGGAATGATGAGCTAATTGATGGGACAATTCGTGAGACAAAACAGTGGCCAACCCGTCATCGTTCTTACAAATAGGCAAAATTGACGAGAAAATGAAAATCTTACCATTGGGCAAGATGAAGGCATTGGGAGGTTGAGAACTATCCACTTGAATAACGTGGATTTTCCAATCCAACGATTGCATGTAGTCCTTTTGCTTGATATCGTCCAAGCCGGCCATGGCAACGTCCAATAATTTATTCATAACTGATGAGATTTCACGATAAACAGGATAATGGCTAGGCAATATTTGATTCTGATACTGATACATCAATTGTTTATACGAGTAGTCTCCAATCATCTTTTCCAACCAATAGGGAGTCCAGATGAAACGCTTTCTATGAGTGAATGGCGCTTCATGGAGATTATAGATATAGAACGCCGCAAACCCAGCTACAAAGTACCCTGTCCTTCTACTGGTAAGAACCTTACCCCAGTCAATTCTTCTGTTCCGTGGACCAAAGGAATTATCAAAGCGTCTATAATTACCATACTGTCTAACTTCAATTTTACCAATTCTTGGAATTTGGTTGAAATTCAAGTTGTTCCTAGCAATTGGTCTAATTCCATACCTCAACTGTTGTTTCAAACTAGCAGCAAACATCTTTTCCCTAAAGAAAACAATTTTCTAAAGATTGCCCATTTTCTAAACTTCCCAATGGAACCTTCTATAAACTTTAATTTTGATTGCGCATTTGCCGAGGGCTGGTGAAATTCATTTGATCAATGAAAGAGAAGTGGAAACTACAAAAGTAACAACAGATGATACAAGGGAAGACTGTATAAGCATTTCTATAAACTGGGTAGAACTTTTTATCAGTAAAATTTAGAGAAAACCAAATCTATTGAAAATTTCTAAACCAACAGGGCGAGCACTGGCATCATGGTAATTATGGACTTCACACACATGAGCAAGTAGTCACTAGGTTGGATATGCCTATTAGTGTATTATGTAGTAAAGACCTGTAGACGGAAGTAGATGTTGTCATAAGCATTGGTAGGTGTATTTAAATATGAAGCCTTTAGAATTGAATGAATTTTTTTAACACAACTTGAGATTAAACTGGCTTACCAGTGACTGTATCTATACATTTTTATAGCGACACCAGTTGATTTAGATTAGGGTAGATGTCAAATAAACGTCACTGGACAAATCTGGATTATATCAGTACTAATCTGATATGCTGTACGTATGTCATCTGGCACCCCCAACTGCATTCTTTAGTTTATCAATGATTGCATTTGAAGGGTAAAACATTTTATACTCCGTCAAACCCGCATACTTCTACCATGGAGACCAGATATCGGGTGAAATTGAGATTGAGATTGTTGCTTAAGGCTTCTGATTAATATCAGGAGTATTCACTACATGCTTATCTTCAAATGGCGAAGAAAAAGTTGTAAGTACCGATCCCGCTGCCTTTGGACTGGGCGGTAAAGAAACAAAATCAGGAGAGTCTTCGAAATCCACCGGTTTATCATCAAGATTCAGCGATTTTGAGTGATCCTTTATATTTGAAGCTTCTGGAGTGGTTGTTGGTTTGGTTTCTATCGCATTAGCAGTGAATGCATAACTTTCATTTAATCTGACTTGTTCCCCGACCAAGTTGTTTTGTAAGATATCGGAACTAGAATTATTGGGTAAGTTATTAATATTATTATTTCTCACTTTGACATTTAACGCTTGGGTTTTACTAGGTAATTTTTCAAAAAATTGGGGAGTGGATAAATGTTTAGCCAAGCTATCCAACGATTTGTCGTTGACACTTGCCGGAGTTGGAGGTTGTAGCATATGGAATGAACTATTGTGAGAGTGGGTGTTTGGATTTATCGGGGTAGTGGGTTGAAGCAATAAACTTGCTTGCGACAGATCGACTCCAGAATTGGGGAACGATTCATCATTCTTATGCGACTCATCCAATACTGGAATGAATGTATTGTAGAAATCATAAGTCTTTTTATTAGTATTAACTTTAGGAGGAACATTTTGATGAGAGTTATCAGTCAAAGTACTCGATCCATTCGATTCATTAACGGGATGTACCGGTCTGTGTAACTCCTGTTCAAACTGCTGGAACGACTGATCGTCCTTCAACCCAATATCAATATCATCTTCGATCAAATCTTCTCTTTTTTGCTTCCGATGATTTTTGTACCAAAAGATACCCACTATCATGAGGATAAGTAACGATGGAATACCCACCGCCAAACCGACAGCCAAACCATTAGTATCGCCCATAGTTTACTCCAAGTTGCAAGTTGGTGATTAGCTGCTTTGAAACGAAATCTTTCACCAATTCTAAAAATAATCACTTGACGATTGTTGAATTTTTATCCAGCCATAAAAAATAAAAAGAAACGACACAAAACGGCGGGAATAAATTTAGGCAGACACGGGACGGGAACCAGGCAGATCCGGACAGAGATTGCTCTACGGGTTGTGGTAACATCTTGGTATACACCGAGGGTAGCAAACTAGTAACCATATCATCAAATAATAATGGTTGACTAATACCCGAACTTACAAATAGCTTGTCTCGGGAGGAGCAACAACAGCACCATCCAAATGGGATGTATTGCTCCTGAATGTAGCCACCATATCGCAAAATGCTACGTTAAACAAGGCTTTAAAACCAATCGATTGCGGTGGAATTATAATTATTTTCCCGGGAAAATAGAAGCAAGATTAACAAAATGTAGCAAACCAGACAGAATGGATAGGAAATGTGTAGATGTAATAGACTGGGGATATATCTCATACAGTAAAGGAAGGTTAGACCCGAGGGAAATACGAAATATCGTCCTTACTTCTTGGTGAGATTACCATTGCTCATATCTGTGAATGTGATTTAGTCGTTTCAAAGTTGAATGATGGGAAGTTCAATATATATGTTGATAGTACGAGTATTAGTTGGGTGTACGCACACATCTTGATGGTATCGATTATATTTAGACGCCATTCATTGCATCTTACATTGCGTCAATGTGTCATAATTCATGTAGAATAACACTGCAAGCAGGCTCAAACCTTCATGTGCCAAGAGATGTGAATTTCGAGTCTATTCGAGATACTTATTCTTAGTAGACTTCCATAATTCTAGAAACCGTTTGATTAAAGAAATTGCTAAGTCAACACACTCGACAGGTCCACTAATAAATATCTGTTGTTGGATTGCTCGTTGTGGAAGTAATTTCAATGCTTGTTTTACTGGCATTATTTTAATCAAACAATTTGTTTGCATTCTGATAGAACTAATTCGACCACCATGCCTACCAATTAACGCCGACACCTCTTGCATGTTTAAAGTTATTAATATCGATCTAATGAACTCGTCGTTATCGTTGTCATTGCAGTATATTTTTGGTGCTAAATCATTTATAGCTGTTGACACATTTGGCACTTGTAAAATAGCCAGATTTAGCCAGACTAGTTGTGGGGGCTCAAATGACGTCTTCACGTTTATGACTGTTTTATTGAAAGTAGGTTGATCAATTGCCACCTCAAATTTGCCGTTTTCGATTTTGATAGATGGGTAACTTTGCCATTGATTATAAAACAGATAATCAGTGCCTACAATGACTATCTGGGGACTTCCATGGAAGAGTAAGTTACCGATTAAAGTCATGGTGGTTTGGGGAATACCCCGGAAATCAAAATACCAAACTGAAGTCCCTAAATGTTTTTGAAATAGTAAATAGGCCGAATCTACCACCTCCTGTTGACATGTAACCAATTTCAATTGATTTTGAAGGACAAATATAATATCAATAACCTTACTAGTTTCAGTCTTGAAATGGAAATTTAGTCGATTGTAATTGATGTTGACTAATTCAATTACTTCGTCGTTGGTTTCAACATGAAACAAGAGTAATTTGTTGGTCAATACTAATTCTGTAACTTGACTTAAACTCAAATTCTCATGGAATGTCTCGCTGAATTCGTCTATATCTTCATCTAGTTCATTTTCAATCTCATCAAACCCGTCGCTTTGCAACCCACATTCAACCCAATTTCCATTTTCCAGAAGTGAATCATCTGACACCAATACCAGATGATATATTTCAGTCATATACTCGACATTAGACCCCATATCCTAGTTGTATTCCGCAGTGTAGATAAATTGTGGTAATGCGGTGATTTTGCAACCACCAAAAATTCGCGGGTGAAAACTACGCCAAACTATCACCAGATTGATAAAGTAAAACTATCTCTGCCAGAGTCGATTATATAGCAATACTAGTTCACTGCAACTTGATGATTGACTGAAACTAACTTTGCATTTGAAGAAGACATTTTTTATAATTAAAGCTGATAAGTATATATCCACCGACTGCAGAGGCAGTAAAGCAACTGGATCTATATATTATAGTTATATATATATGCATATTAAGTATTAATTATTAGCCATTACTTATTAATTATTAACGGGTATCACACAAATCAAGCAATTAAACATAGACGGGGATTATTTTGCTTGTTCCATCAATTCCATATCTTTATCAACATAGACGGGGGGTACTTTCCTAGTGTGATAGATCACTTTGTAATCACATACTGGGTACTTCATTCGCAGTCACTTCGTGATAGCTCACTCCGCCTGTAAATACATCTGAACCTTCCTAATAAACTCCAACTGATGAATCGTTTGCACCATCATCATTCTATCATTTCTCATCTGCTCCACAATACTAACAAAATCGGCTTCATTATGCACCAACTGGTCGACGGCAATGAACGTGCCTGTACGTCCTACCCCTGCCGAACAATGAACTATAGGTATAGGTTTGTTAGTAGTAGATTTTTTCACTACATCAACATCGCGTGATAAAGAAATCAACTCATCCATATTAGTGGGAGCTTTAGTATCAGCCCATTTATCGTAATAGTAATGATACACTGTTTTAGTTTGGGTACCAGAAGACAATTTCAACGTGGTTAATAGGTAATTACCTACGGTATTATAGGTTTCCGATTGATTATAAACCTTCAAACTAGGAATATCAATATTATCACCAACTAATTGCCTAGATAAATCAACTTCCAGATCTACTTTCGGCCAATACTTCTCACATTTCAACATACCTGATTCTTGTAAAGGCGTCACCATAATAATGATTATCACATCAGTATTTTGCAAGTTTGCTTGATCAAAACACATCAGCCAGAAATGATGAATTGTATTAGGCAAAGGACCTTGGCAGGCAATGTAGGCATCATTATTTATAGATATTCTGGAAGCATTAATATAATCCAGGGTTTTAGTTGATTTAACGGGTAACTTTATCCTAGTTCTATCCCAGGGAAACACATTACAATACCTATTCCTCAGTTCATTCTTCTGTGAATCTTTCGCCAGCCATTGAGGGTCCCCTTCGTACCCGCTCATGATACGTAATTGGTCTCTTTCATTTAATTGTAAAAATATTTCTTTTAGCGATTGTTGGTTTTGTTCTGATGGGTGAAGTTTTTTGGAGAATAGTTTTATGGCAGGTATGGGGTTCTTGATATAAGCCATTGAATCGGGGTTCTTTGATACCATGGTTGTATTGATCTAGTTTGATTTTGTGATTCTTCTTTGTTATGTAATGTCGTACACGAAAATGTCTCTTGTGGTAGCGCTGTAGTTTAAGCGACATTTTCATTGAAACACCAAAATAGGTTTAATAGCATTAATAGGATAAATACAATGAATAGGATGAATTAAGTCAAATTGAGTCAGATGTAGAGGATTGTAAATGTTAAGACAATCAAGCTACTTTCCGATGAAGAGTATATTCGCAATAGCATTCAAATATACATTGGTACATCATATTGAACGAAACAATATCTACAGAATATTCATGGATTTTGCCAAATGTATTGCCAAGTATTAGACCAACCAATTTTTCGTATTCGAAGACATTATGAATTGTAATTCCTGATAATACCTCAGTAGTTATAAATGTGATTCTTAAAGTCGCAATTGTTCCATTCTCTAAAAATGTAACCTGTTACATCACCAACTTTGTCAACTGTTTCTTCAGTAAATGTTCCAGCTAGATCAATAGAATAAATACTTCTAGCTTATACGGTTATATTTAGAAATTTATTCTTAATGACATATTTCTTTTTTATATCTATACTAAATGTTATTTTCTATTTGATTATCAAATCTGCTAATGAATAAGCCTTACTGAAACCCCCATTAATTTTGAATTTGAAAAATAGAGAACCAATCTAACGCTATATTAACTACACATACTCCGATCACTCCTATCTCCCCTCTCTTCCTTCCTGATTCCCTTTCTTTTTAACTTCTAATCATAATTGCTTTGTCTTACGTAAGCGACCGCATGGTTTTAAATTTTATAGTGATAACAATCATTTAGTGCCACTATATATTACTTAATCTATCATGAACTCAGTCAAGTTGGTCTTGTTAGGTGAGGCTGCTGTTGGTAAGTCTTCTTTGGTGTTACGATTTGTTTCTAACGATTTCCAAGATAATAAAGAACCCACTATAGGAGCAGCATTCTTGACTCAGAAATGTACTATAGACTCAAAAGTTATTAAATATGAAATCTGGGACACTGCAGGACAAGAGCGTTTTGCTAGTTTGGCTCCCATGTACTACCGAGGTGCTCAAGCTGCGCTTGTGGTGTATGATATCACTAAACCTGCTAGTTTTATCAAAGCTAGACATTGGGTTAAAGAGTTACATGAACAAGCTAATAAAGATATTATAATTGCCCTAGTAGGTAATAAGTTTGATTTAGTCGAAGAGGATGAAGAATTAAGGAAAGTTTCTATTGAAGAAGGGGAGAATTTGGCTCAAGAAGAAGGATTGTTGTTCTTCGAAACGTCTGCTAAAACATCATACAATGTCAATGATGTGTTTATTGGTATAGGTGGTAAAATCCCCGATAAGTCTACTCCTCAATTACAAGAACCTAGCAATGAAGGGAGAATCGATTTGTCTGGTGATGGCAGTGCAAGAAATAATAGCGACTGTGCTTGTTAGAGAAATAGGGTGAGATGTTGATTTAAAGAAATAGGTATAGATGTATGGACTGATCACAGCCGGGTAGTTGAATTGGTAATGATTCTGTTGTTCTATTCTGTTCTGTTCTTAACTATTATCAGCATTCCCTTCGTTTAACTATATGTTCATAATCACATATTTCTTATTATCAGAGATATCGTGAATTGCAATTTCAATAGGTGTTTTTTAGGTTTAATCAATATAATGTGTAGAAAAGGAAGAAAAATCAGAGTGTTTCCGATTGATTGTAGGTTGATAAAAGATTATATATATATTATGTTTTATAAACATATATATTTATTAGCATATGCTTCTATAATATGATTACTTTTTAGATTCTATTCTATTTACAAAGATAGTTAAGTAGAAAACCCATTATATAGTATAGATCTAATACACAACTTAGAAAAAAGAACATAAAGAATAAATATATGTTTTTATAAATATATATAAAAGACTATTTCTGATAGAATGTATATCCATAAGGATATAGTTACTGATTTGATATCCTACATTATCTACTTTACAATTTCAATGACATCACATTAGAATTTCTGTGGATAGCTCTATCGCAGCCTCACTGAAAAATATCAAATTTCCAATACTATTAGAAATCATCAATCATGTCAACTTTAAACGTCGCTTACATTCCAGAACATTTCTCTACTCCATTGTTCTTGGCTGAGAAGTATGGTTATTATGGAGATTTGAAAATCAACTTTGTTCCGGTAATTGAAGGTACTGGAAGATTAATTAATTTATTAAACAGTGGAGAAGTTGACATTGCCATTGGATTAACTGAAGGTTTTGTTTCCGATATTGCTAAAGGTAATGACCAATATAAGTTAATTGATACTTATGTGAAATCTCCATTGTGTTGGGCTATTTCTACTGGTATTGATAGAGATGATTTGACTTCTAAGACTCAATTGGATGGTAAAACCATTGGGGTTAGTAGAATTGGTTCGGGCTCATACATTATGAGTTTTGTCTTGGCCCATGATTTAAAGTTTTCTCAAAAAAATACCTTTAATCCGTTGAATAATTTTAAATCTCTTCGTGAAGGTGTGAATAATAACCAGGCAGATGCCTTCATGTGGGAATACTTCACTTCTAAAAAGTATTATGATAATAAAGAAATTAAACAAATTGGGGAAATTTACACCCCTTGGCCTTCGTGGGTGGTTACCGCCAATAAATCATTAGACAGTAAAGACATTAAACAATTTATCTCCGGTATCAATAAAGGTATTGATCATTTCCAGAAAAATAACGACGAAGCTGTTTCCTGGATTGCGGAAAATTTGGACTATACACAAGAAGATGCCAAGAATTGGTTACCCACTGTAGAGTTTAACCTGCAGATTGGGCAAGCACCTATTGATTGGGAACAAGTGGTGGAAAAGACTACTGATACGTTGAAATTGGCTGGGGTTTTGCAAGACTCAGATGAGATTATTCAAAGAAGATTGAATGAGGGGGTTGTTAGAAATTAACCCCCATTGAAAGAATGATGGCCATAAGTAATTCTAGTTTATAAAAGTATATGATGATATTGTCAGAAATTAATAGATTATAAAATGATTTATTCTCAAAAACTCATAGATAATTAAATGATGATGTAGCCAGAAATTAATAGGTAATACGACTACAAAAGAATATATACTCGATTATATCATAGGCTATATCCTATTCGCCAAATAAATTTATGTTTGTCAATCACCTTATATACCTTTTTCTTGCTGTACTTACCATTTATTACTCATTTTGTCCACTACGAAAACTATCAAATGTGTTATTTTCAATATAGTCTTTGCAGTTGATTTAGATCATAGGTATTAGCCTATTCGCAATGTCTATTCAACATTCAAATTCAATCACCATATTTACCATTTTTCTCGGACAACCCTACTAGTCTATTACCCACGGAAAATACCGAAACTACCAAATGTGTTATTTTTTAATGCGAAAATTAATTTAACGGTTTCGTCATTCGGAGGAAACCGTCAAACAATGAGATCGCGAAAGCTTCGCTTGAAGGGATATTCTGCTGTCAGTTGTAGGTGATTGCAGTATGGTTCGGAGTACACTTCCCGGAACAGTTGAGTGGAAAATAAAACTTCTCCGAAGATATTTTGACTCCGGGTAGGGCAAGGACCTGATAGAGGAATTGTGTCAGTATGTCACACCATGCTGTGTTATCTGTGTTATCTATTGGTTTCCACGGGAGAACGGAATTTCAGTTTCTCCCAGAGTCAGTGCGGTTGCATTACGTATCTCGAGATGAGTCAGTTGTCGGTCCGATAGTAACTGAAAGATTGACCAAATAGTTAGAGATGAAGTAGTCCCCAGTAAAGATAGTAGAAACCACAGAAGTATATGGCTGTTGTCTTTGGTTGTTGTCTTTCTTTTTTCCGTCTTTAAAGTCTGATAACTGTGACTCCACGTCAATAATTGAAAAAATATATGCGCTAAACTAAACTCCGGTATTCTGAGATCATACAGATAGATAACGTCGGAAAAGATACGGGTATTCGTAGGTATAAATACCACCATTTGACCTAATCAAAATGGAATTATCTTCATAATTATGTTATATTCCAGTTTACAAGGTGTCAAGGTCTTGGCTCCAATACTGACTGAATCTCAATATGAAACCAATACTTCTCAAGCAGATATTTTGACCAAATCGGCTCTATCGTTTGTGGTATTACTACATAGATCTTTCAATAAATCAAGAAAAGAGTTGTTACGAAATCGTGAGAAAGTTCAAGAATCTCTTGCTCAAGGTAATCCATTAACTTTCAATCAGGATGAATTGAGTATCAAACTCCGTCAAAATCCCGATTGGATTGGCGCTTTCCCAGCAATTGATATGGTTGATAGGAGAACTGAAATCACTGGTCCACCGGAAAGGAAAATGATCATCAATGCTTTAAACACTCCCGTTAAAACCTATATGTCTGATTTTGAAGATTCAACCTCTCCTACTTGGTCGAACGTTTTGAATGGTCAAGTTAATATGTATGACACTGTTAGAGACCAAGTTGATTTTGTTAACGAACAAGGAAAATCTTATAAAGTCAATAGATCTGCTGGTAGACATATCCCTACATTAATGGTACGTCCAAGAGGTTGGCATATGGTTGACAAACACATATTGGTGGACAGTGAACCTATATCTGCTTCCATGTTGGACTTTGGATTATATTTTTATCACAATGCCCATCAATTGATTGCTAAAGGTTCTGGACCATATTTCTACTTACCCAAGATGGAAGACCATTTAGAAGCCAAATTATGGAATGACATTTTCAATGTTTCACAAGATTTGTTAAGAATTCCTCGGGGAACTATTAGAGCTACTGTTTTAATTGAAACATTACCAGCTGCTTACCAAATGGAAGAAATTATCTATCAATTGCGCCATCATTCAGCAGGTTTGAATTGTGGTAGATGGGATTATATCTTCTCGACGATTAAACGTTTAAAACACGATCCTTCTAAAGTTTTGCCAGATAGAGGACAAGTTACTATGACCGTCCCATTCATGTCTTCATATTGTCAAAGATTGATTCATATTTGTCATAGTCGTCAAGTTCATGCAATGGGTGGAATGGCGGCACAAATCCCTATTAAAAATGATGTAGAAGCAAATACTACCGCCATGAATAAAGTAGAAAAGGATAAGCTAAGAGAAGTTACCATGCATCATGATGGTACTTGGGTTGCACACCCAGCTTTAGCACCAATTGCAAATGATATTTTCAATAAGTATATGCCTACACCTAATCAAATGCATATTATCCCAAACAATACTGTGACTCAACACGATTTATCAAATACAAATATTCCAAACGGAAGAATAACTGTGAATGGTATTCGTGAAAATATATATATTGCATTGTGCTATATTGAATCTTGGTTAAGAGGAATTGGTTGTGTCCCCATCAACAATTTGATGGAAGATGCGGCAACTGCAGAAGTATCAAGAGCACAGTTGTATTCTTGGGTAACGCATAAAGTGAAGTTATCGGATATCGGCGAGGAAATCACGCCAAACTTGGTGGAAGAAATTTTGAATGAAGAAGCTGCTAAATTAACAGACAAATTTGGTACCAAGGAATTCAAATTTGATATTGCAGCAAAATATTTGAAACCAGAGATCAGAGGTGAGGCTTTGTCTGAATTTTTAACTACATTAGTATATGATGAAATAGTCACTGCTGGTGAATCAATCAACTTGGAAACTTTGAAATAGTAGTCCACCTCGATATTGTTTGGTTTTGTGTATGTATTATGAGAGTTTTAATAATATAAAATATTTATTTTCATTTCGTTCATAGGAAATGCGTTGAAATTTTGATTATAATGGCAACGAACAATTTTTTGCAGCCATTTATTTTTTGAATAACAGGCTTGAGAGCCTGAAAGATATTCTTTGTTAGTATAATAGATTACTCCACTGAAACAATCCTTGGGTTTCTCTTTCTGGGGAATATTTCTTCTGGTCTTAGTTTTCTCTGTATTTTTTTAATCCATGATGTAAAATCATGATAAAATATATATATATATATCTATTTGACCTTTCTACAAACCCAATATTCGCATTTGTAGACAAATGAACCTAGCGAGCGAATATCACTGCTATATGTAGACTCAATATTCGATTCGTGGACCTCAAACTGGAAGCCAATTTTCTTGATTAGATCAATCAAATCATCTCGGGACAATTCCAAACCTTTCATGATATGGGACACTTGTTCGTGGTCATTTTGCATTATTTTCACATTATCATCATCTTCAAAATGCCATAATAAAGGCCCGAAATTGATCCAAACACCGCCAGGTTTCAAGCAATGATGAATTGTCTTGATGTAATCAATGACATTGCTGGCAGTATCGAGGAAAAACGTAGTGGCAACGACATTGTAGTTTTCAACATTGGTATCACGAAATTCCTGGGCCACTTCATCAGTGGTATATTCGGTAGTTGAAGATAAATCTTTAGGTCCATAAAGATCAACAAAAGATCCTGCAGTCATGCTCATGAGTTCGTCGTAAGGTATATTTGGTTTTTCCGCTTGTAATTCGTGTATATCTGTAGGAGATGAGTCGGGGATAGTAATAGGGCGCGTTTGGTTTGAACGTTTAACCAAGAGTGAAGATTTATGTAAAAAGGGCATAATAGAATGCAGGTTGGCAAACCTGCTATGGTTTAAAATGAAATTAGACGTTAGAAGCATATGGTAACTAAATTCATTCCCTTGACACCAAAACCCTTTCCGCACCAAGTCAATGACCAACCTTCCGAGTCCACAACCAGGAACGATAATTTTAATATTCTGTCGACTTGATTCATCTGGAAATAATTCCACAAGCTTGTCGATAATTTTATCATGGGCAACTCTCCGTTCCTCTATACCATCGGTACTCCATTCACGGCCCAATTGTAATAGAGTCGACCGTACTTTCTCGAATTCATTAGCTGAAGCTGGATGCCATTTTTGGGGATCTGAAGGAACACCCCAATCCTGGGCAATATTTGTCGCCAATGACTGAGTGAATTGTTGGTTTATACCAATGCACATTTCTAAATCATCGGTGAATTTGGGATACCAATTTAATAAATCCCGTTCATCTTGTTTCAAGGTAGCATACCTCGTTCTTCGGGGTTTGATGATTTGATCAAACTCATAAAGATGGTAGTTGTAAAATGCCAGTAGAGTAGCAGTTAACGCATTGTACTCCTCTAGATCCTGTTGTTGACTCATTACTACGTTAATAGACTAGAAACAAGGATAGTTACAAGTGTTGACAATTCCTACATCACGTGAAATTCTCGAATGGTTTTAGGAATTGTCCATGTTAAATATAATCTCTAAAATTATTATGAATGAAATGGATTAGTATCGACATTGTAGGATTAAGATTAATAAAATAGGTCAATAGCTTTCATTGGATTTATTTGGATCAAAATAATGATTGGACTGGTTCCACTGGTAATTGTACTGAGGTTGAATTCACCAATTACTGAGAATTATAGTGTAACTGCCTACCAAAATTTTGAATGTTTTTTTATTTATATTAATTGCGTATAAATGATTCACCTTTTAATAGTAATAAGATGACACTTTATCCAATATAACTTTCCTCTCTGTTTAATTGATTTTGCTGTTGTAAATTGTTTGATTCTTCACCAATGGAAACATGGTAGCGCCGTTATTTTTCCATCTTATTCCTCTATAGCATTGGAGCGATGGAGTCAGTCAAACTACACAACTAGCACAAAATGAAAGTAAATACCATGGGTATGGTCTACCATAGACCTCCAATACTATGCATACGACGATTTTTCAGCAAAATAGACTCAACAGTGGTGCTGAATCGAGATCTTTATCTTGAAAATGGAAAACTAAATTCTTCAAATAAGGTAAATTACGATGGAATGAAACCAACGTTTTACCAAAGATCAGGTGTTGATTTTGATTCTATATTTACCCACAGAAAAGGTGATGGTAATAATCGTATCTTGGAAAGGTTGGAACGAGATCGAGAATTTCACGAAAATATTTCATCACGATTAGACCCAATTCAAAAGTTTGTAGGTTCACAATTTCCTTTGAATACCATGGAAAAGTTAAGTGTAATCTGTGGATTATCAAACTTCACCATTGAAACCAACAAATATGTCACCAAAAATAAAATCTATATCGAATCAGAAAAACTCCGGAACTTTGGTAAACTTGTATTAACCATGCATATTGGACTAGAAACTATATTTGTCAATCAAAAGTATCTATCGACCTCAAATTCAGAGATAGACCAAGATTTGAACTTATTTTCCAGCACAACGATAATTCCTCAATTCATGAGGCGAAATAGGATGCTCGGCTCAGTGATTCCATTCAGAGGGGCCATGAGATCGGGGATAATCGAAGATCCCGATGAATACGACAATGTGAAAGCGGAAATCTTGGAAAAAACTAGCATTGGTAGTTTGTACACGTTAATTGGTCTACTTTCGACAAAATTTGACAATAAAACTGTCATTGAAGAAATTGTCTTACCGAAGATTATCCATGGACCGCTAGGTATAATTAGCATTGCAACAAATGAACTTAACAAATGAAATCAAACAATGATAACGAGTATGCAGAGCATACAAATATTTGTACATATTATTTATTACTGGGTATTATATAGAAAAATGGGATATCTATAGATATAAAGAAGCACAGAAAACAATGTCTCTCTTGATTTTTTCTTGAGCTTCTGTCATTTTCGCATGTAATCCCGAGTCACCAACAATCAAAGCAGCGTTCTTGACTTCCCTACAAATCTCATCCAACCTGGTTATAACTCTAACAATGGTACCTTCAGCTTCGACACTCATTTGCATGATCTCGTTAAACGAAAGACCTCGCGACCATTCGTAGACCACGTTAACCAATGCAAAACGTTTTCTCTCAGTAAATTCTTCTTCGTCAGTTGTTAATATAACCTGTTTATCAGAAAACACACCAATCAATTTGGACGCGATTTCTAAAATCTTTTCTCGTCCCTTCTCCAATCTTGGGGTAATACATGGTGGTTCATCGTCGTTTGTTCTTCCTTCGTACACGAAACATGAAAGAAGTGCCACGATCTCTTCGGCCTCAAAGTCTCCCAAAAAGTTATCCAAAACCAATTCGGTAATCACCAATTCCCATCCGGAGTTGATTTCGCATGCAACTCTTCCTTTCAAGACTACATTATGATTTTGGTCGATAAATCCAAGGCTTTCCAACACGTCTAACCTTTGCTCATAATCAGGTAATAGATCTAAATTTTCGTCAGAAATCATGCGCTTCAAATTAGCAATTTCCAACTCCATTGTATCCTTGTCGCGTAACTCCATGTAATGCTTTTGGAAATTCGGACAAGTATAGGCTGCACATTGTTCAAATTCCTCCAAGATTGGCTTTTTCTTTGAAAGGATATCATGTAAAGATATTTGGGTAATACTATTCAAACGAAGTTCTTCCCATTTCTTTTGAAACTTAAGCAACGTCTCAATTTGTTTTCCTGCTTCAATGATGGTATCCTTGTCATTCTCCATGATTTTATTCGCATTTGCTGCTAATGCATATCTTCCAATGAAAATAATTTTCGAATATGAAATAGTTTCAAGCACCAAACCACCAGCATATTTCATTTTTGGCAAATTACTTGTAATATATAATTGACATGGAATATATGGCAATTTGAATTGCTTACATGCTGCATTGTATTCACTTCCGTGGTTAAAAGTCAAGATTAAAAGCGAATCGTCAACACCTCCTGTTCTAATAACGAAACCAGCCCGGACCACACCTTCCTTATCCCTATAACACAATAGACGTCCTATTTTGAGTAGTTGAGTTTTGGCCACTGGATGTGTTCGTATATCCTCTGCAATTTCTCCATAAATAGCTTCATATTCACTCATAAGTCGATAGCATTCTCCAACACCTTTCAATTTGCATTGATCACAGTCTGTGATTTTAACTTTTGAAAGTTGTTCTGATAACAAATTTACTTTCTTTTGATTTTCTGGTAATAATACTTGGGTTGAGTTTTCACTAAAAGAATGTTTGATCATTTCCTCGACCCTTAAAGCTTCAATTCTTAATAAATTCAAAATCATATTATAAGTCAATCTAAATTGAGATTGAAGCTTCGTAGCTGCCCCAAGAGTAACCTCTTTAAAATCGTATTGAGAAAGTGGATCATTATATGCCATCAAAATTACTGTCCCCGTAGGATCCAACCCTCTTCTACCAGCCCTACCGGACATTTGGGTAAATTCACCAGGTAATAAATTCCTAAAGGATCTACCATCATTTTTTCGAGTCGAACTGAATACAACTGTTCTTGTAGGCAAATTCAAACCCATAGCAAATGTTTCTGTTGCAAATAATACTTTCACCAATGTTTTTGCAAATAATATTTCAATACATTCCTTAACGATTGGTAATAAACCACCATGATGGACAGCGATACCCCTACTCAACATTTCTCTGATTTTGACGATTTGTGGTAATTCTCTGTCTTCCTTCTTTAATCGGGAGACTGCTCGATCTATAAACATATGAATCTCAGACTTTTCCTTTGCATTGCAGAAATCAATACTGCTTAAGGAATCTGCGAATTGTTCACATTTCTTCTTGGAGAATACGAAAACAACAACCGGTAAAAGATTATTACCTTTCAAATATTGAATCAATGTCAACCAAGTATTTCTGTTAGGTCCATCAAAGCTTCTACCGCCACCACCGGAATTACCGCCTCTTCCTCTATGCGCTAACTGACCTCTTCCGCCATTACCACCTCTATTATTTGCACCACCTCTATTACCGCCTCTATTGTTCCCACCACCTCTATTACCACCTCTTGCGGACCCTCCCGGGCCACCTCTACTTCCACTACCCATTGTAGCATTTTGGGCTTTCTGAGGTGGTCCTTCCAAAGCTTCTTTATGTCTTCTGAATTCTGTTTCTGAGAATTTTCTTTGTGCATCTATAATTTTAAATAATGAATTCTTTGCCCAAATGAAAATTTCCAATGGCACTGGTCTTTTAGGTGTTGAAATGACATAAATATCTTTCTGTTTTGTTCTGCCAACCCAATTAGCAAACTCAAATGTATTAGGTACAGTAGCTGAAAGTAAAATATATTTGACATGATCGGGCAACATGATAATGACTTCTTCCCATACCACCCCACGATCAATATCATTGACATAATGGACTTCATCAAAAATGACGAATTCAACGTCACGAATCAAATCGGCACCTCTATAAAGCATTGATCGCAAAATTTCTGTTGTCATAATTAAACAATTTGCTTCGGGGTTGATCTGGACATCACCAGTGATTAAACCAATCTCAACACCAGGAAAAGTTTCTTTGAAATCACGAAATTTTTGGTTCGATAATGCTTTAATTGGCGATGTATAGATTGCTTTTGTCATATTTCGTGTAGCCATTGCAATAGCGTATTCAGCAACAACAGTTTTACCTGCTGAAGTATGAGCAGCGACAAAGACCGAATCTCCTTGTTCTAAATGGTATATAGCTTCTTTTTGGAACGTATCCAATTCGAAAGGCCAAGTTCTTGCCATATTAGTGACCAATTCATCAAAGTTCTCAATTTTATGATCAAGATCAACCACATGGGCCCAATCTCGCTTTGCTTGTTTAGTATCTGGGTTATAAAGTAGAGAGTAGTCAGTGGGGACTATACCATCGATTTCGTCTGAATCAAAAGGAACAGTATGCGATTTTTCTTGAGTTTTATTTTCGTTGGATGAAATCAAAAGGTTGTTGAATTTGACGCCATCAATTTCATCTTCATCTTCTTCTATAGTTTGATTGAAGTCTTTATAGTTTTCATCATTTCCCCCAGCTACATTTAAACCTCTTGATAAACCTTGCGGTATATCAAATAATCCATGTTCATTACGATGTAAAAACGAGGTTTCATCTTTAGTAGCTTGCTCTTTTTGGGTTTGCGCCAACAACCCACCAGGTTGAAACGGAAGAAAACTTGATTTACCTCTAAGCGAATCCTGCTTAGACGTAAACTTTCTATTTATTGATAATGAATTCCCCGAATTGGCATTGTCAATATCACCTTTTTTGATTTCTTCATTGTAGCCACTGATTTCACCAGAAATACCCGATCGTTTAAACCTAAATGAAGTTCTACTCAAGGGCTTTGGGAAATTAAGTAATCCGTCATAAACCTTTTCTGATTCCAAGGTTGGTAGTTTCTGGACTAAATCAAGTAAATCCCAACTGAACTCATTCGATGGTTCCAACAACTCTTGCTTCAATTGAGGTTCTAATGGGTCCTCGCTGTGTACTTCCACAACCTGGGGGAGCTGCATATCTGGATCAAGCATTTCAATCGTTGCTGTCATCTCTGATTATTTGTCTTGCTGAAGAATATATAGTATACGTTGGTGAAGGTAATTTTTTACTATGGTGAGAAATTGCTGCTCTTTTTTCTACCACAATTTACAAAAACTGTTTTAATGCTATGATCTATGAATTGAAACTATAAAAGGACTACTAAATAATAACTCTATACATTCTCTTGTTCTTTGAATTGTTCCCACGATTGATTCAATTTTATAAAAACACTTTTACAAACCAATTCGGTAACTTTATCGTCTTTACATTGGGATGCGAGTTTATCGGGATGAATTGAACTAATGACTTTCATGTAGTTGATCTTGACTTGTTTTGGTAACATGAGTTCGTTCCCAGTCAAGTGGCGAAGTTTGTCACTCATGGATATTTTGGCAGGGATAATGTCGTTTAATCCAACTAATAACGAACGAAGATTGTCCTGTTTTTGGTCGACCCATTGTTGGATTTTTATGTCAATCTTATCCTTTTGCAATCCATCCAATTCATCATTTTGAAGTGGTTTGGCTTTAGCTGGGCGAGTTGGAGTAGGGGCAACAACTTTAGGTTTGGCGGCCGGTTTTGGTTTATAGTTTTCGGGATTAACAATTTTATCAACCCTTCTTCTACCGTCGGTGATCTTTCTGTCGACAACTCCCAATTTTTGGATTAAAATCGAATAATTAGCTAAAGATTCTTCGTATTTCTCCGAATGTTCTAAAACTTCAGCTTTGCAGATGATTAGCTTTGTATACCAATATTTGATTGGTTTATCAGATATTTGACAGGAAGCATCGTTGATTTCCTCTTCTGTGATCAACCCCAGTGCCTCGTCAATGGATTGCAAGGAATTCTTCAATTGTCCAACTAATTTATATACATTAGCCAAGTTGGAATTGATAACAACACGAAGTTCATGATTGGTGGATAATTTGCCCAAGCAAATTAAATATGATTCAAGCGCGGTGGCATAGTCCCCACTTTTGAATGATTGCTGGGCTTTTTCGTTAGACAATGTATAATCAGTCTGATCAAATTGATTCAATGGTGCACTGTCACGCGCAGAAGATGATTTCAGATTAGTTGACATTCCAAGGAGATCCACTTCCACTGGCGTAGATGCAATTGGCGCAGGTTTTGGCTTAGCTGAAGTTGCTGATTGAATTGAATTAGTACTTCTTGGTGAGCTTGATTGAGATCTATTTGGAGTAGACTTTCTCGAAGGAGGTTTTTCAAAACTAGTTGAAATTTTAGGTGATTGTGAAGCCCTATTCGAGGTTGGTTGAGGATTTTCCAAAGTATTGTTAATCTTAGGCGACGCTCTATTTGAGGTCGACGGGGTCAACACTGCTTGTTTCATAGACTGTAATCTCTGTTTGTTTCGTTCTCTATCTTTGTCACGAGTTTGTTGCATAAACCTGGTAATTTCCTCTTGATCGATATTTTCCGAATCCGAGCCATAGTCTTCACCGCCGAATTTCTTTTCAGTAGCCTGATCCTTATACTGATCGGCTGATTTCATCCACGCTGGTCTATCATCCTTGACTGGCGAAGTACTTCCTGATTGATTAATCTGTCCCTCGACAAACTGGTCCAAATTCTTCAACACTGTTTTCTTAGTCTGGTTGAATAAAGAAACACCTTGTTTAAGCCAGTCCCCAGTAAGATTATTAGCTTGACGTGGCTGTGACTTTTGTGAATTAATAGAATTAGACCTAGAATTATCTGGTTGATTCTTATTCATGATATAATTAACACAACTCTGTAAATTATGACCTTTTACAGAAACTGCTTCATTTGCATCTTCAATAGAAAAGCCTATATCTACCAACTCAGCAATGATATGGTCTTTAGCTGAAGTTGGAGTTGATTGTCTGGAAGAAGGTGTAGGAACTTTTGTAGGAACTTTTGGAGCACCAACATTAACACCATTCGTAACCTCGACCTTTTGAAACGCATCTGTGAAATCGTCATCCAACAACGATATTTCATTTACATTACTACTTGCATTTAAACCACTCCCATTAGCATTCAAATCACTGCCATTGGCACTATCACTACCACCAAATATATCGAATGGATCACTAGCCTTAATATTAGAATTGCTACCATTATTATTACTACCAGTACCATTAAAAATATCAAATGGATCATTAGTTGACTTCACATTGTTATTGTTGATATTAATATTATTATTACTACCATTATTGCTGGAAGCAAAAATATCAAAAGGGTCAGTTCTAGGAGTATTGGCACCAGAATTTATAGCCAGGGTTGAAGAATTACCACTTAGTATATCCCAATCATTGTTTTGGCTTTGATGAGTTTGTCTTTGGGACATTGCCAATTTATTAGATTTGGGTGGATTATTTTTATTTGCCGACTGGAACAAGTCAGCAAAGGCATCTTTCTTTGGTGGAACCATAGTATGAAAACTACTCAACCTTAACTAAACCAAAAGGTTCCCAGTATATCAATCGCTACCAATTGAAAGGTCGTGTGATGCCAAAACCAAAACAATTAGCGCTACCAAAAAAAAAAATACTTCCAGCGCTACCATTTCTTTCAGCGCTACCAATCTCATCTTAACATTTGAAAAATTTCAAACCATTAACATAGTAACTATATTAAATACATTAATACATACTATCCAATATGCATTTAATGTACACCTTAGGGGATGATGGTAAAAGAGTATACACTTTAAAGAAAACCACTGAAGAAGGTGAAATTACCAAGTCTGCTCACCCAGCCAGATTCTCTCCAGATGACAAATACTCAAGACAAAGAGTCACTTTAAAGAAGAGATTTGGTTTATTACCAACCCAAAATTAAGTGTTAGATTAGAAGTTTAGAACTAGGAACTAGTTCTATATTATTATTTGCATATCCTTGGAATATTATGTACATTATCAATATACGGTTTGAAAATTAGAATGGATTGTAGAATTGATGAAATAGAGATACTGGAAAAAAGAATACTGAATACAATAACAGCCTGAAGGCTGTTATTGTACCAACCCCTACTTTTTTTTTATTTATTACCTGACATGTCAACCTTACCCAAGTCTAATTGAATTAGATCTACCATTTTTACTATAACTGTTAAACATCTTGGTATGATTCAGTCTGTTCTTGTATAGTCCTCTTTTTTTCTGACTCATGACAAATTACTCTAAAAGTTCATTTCCACTAACTCCGTATCGACGGAGTTAATAAAAGGTACTAAGTATGGTAGAATTGAAAGTTGATGGATTTCTAATTAATTTTGCAGTGAAGTTACAGTTGTGTTCTTCCTATTCGTTTGATGCTTTGCCTCTTTCCCCTTTGCCTCTTCGTAAACTCTCCTCTGTCTTGTCTTCGTTTTCTCATTTACGAAGTGGCTGATAGATTTTCGTGGGGCGCTCACTGATAAAGTGACTAAATCTGGTGCACTTGCTAATTGCCAGACAATGGTCTCCAAACGAAGGTCTAAGAATGGCTGTCTAAGCTGTAAGAAGTTGAAGATTAAGGTATGTTGACTATTAGTTTTTTATGGGACCTTTTATCTTACTTGGAAAGAAACATTGGATGAATCCCGCCACCGATGTGTCATATTTGACAGATCGAGGAAAATGTTTATTGGAGAGGAATGAGTTAAGAAGAGGGATAGTTCAATGGTCTCGTATCTTTGGCTGACACTGGATAAGTACAAGAGCAATAATTGAATCGGGTAATTAGTTAATTATTTGAATAAGTTCATGTTGTATCTGATGGTACCATGACTTCATTTTGCTCAACCAGATTGTCACAGATATCATCACGTTTAGTAGAACGTATTCTCATTACCACTGATATTAATACCATACAAAAGGATACTACAAAAGAAAATAAAGTACTAACGTTTCTAGTGTAACGAGGGCAAACCCGTGTGTGAATATTGCGTTCATACCAGCCGTCAGTGTGTCTACCCCGAAGAAGAGAAGAGTGGTAGCGAATCAGATGATTCTGCCCCATCAGAATCGAATTTGGATCAAAATATGAATGATTTCTATCAAAATTCAACACAATTTGAATCGGTTTGGCAGAATAAATCAATGATTAAATTGAATCAACCAACAAGTCAACTAAATATAACCAAATTCGAACTACGATTACTCGATTTCTTCAAGGAGTTTTGTGTACCCATTTTCTCATTTAATAAAAATCGTGAAATGGAACAAATTTGGCTCGAAGATGTGCCCCCCATTTTCATGAAATCAGGCTTGGTTAAGAAATCCATGTTGAGCTTTTCCACCATGATTATGCTGCCAATGTGTAATCTAGATTTATTATGGGAAAATGATGGCGTTCCCGACAAGAATAGAGTATTTTTGAATGAACAGATCGATATTGCTTATCTAGATACCACCAAATTCTTTACCGAAACCATTAGCCACTTGAATTCTGTCATTCGATTGAATACAAATAATTGCCCAGTATTATTTCCCCACGACACAGCAACCGAAGTAACGATCTCTTCCATATTGATTTATGTGTTTCTCGGCTTACACCCCCACAAACTAGTTCCACTACTAAGTTTCGATCGATCGACCGCCGATTATGTGTCGATAACTCGAGGTATCAAGGAGTCGCTTGGTTTGGCTGCCTTCTCATTAGTTTCGAGCCCCATAAGCCGCATTCATAATATGAAAGAAGATTATACTACCCCAAAAGTAGACGAGATGCCAATATTTACAACCCTATATCACGAACTAGAACTAGAAGCAGAAAACCTTGACATATTTCGAAGTGCAATTTATCTCAGGTCAATCAAATTAATGCATGAACAATTTCACAAAGTTATTCTACATCAATATCCAGTACCATTCTTCCGATGGCTAGTACTAGTTGAAACTGGGTTTCATGATTTAGTTCACTTGCGTGAATATTGGGCATTGAGAGTGTTGTATATATTTGCTTCATTATCGTTATTTATGCATTTTTATCTCGTTGGCATATCAAATATATGGTATGATTATATCGTCTGGTTTAAAAAATATACTTTCGACAATTACCAACACTGGGTATATCCTATGGATGAAGCATTATACGAGTTGGCTATTATCCAAGGTTATAGAACCCCGCTGGTTCGGGAATTTAACGCATTACGCGGGTTTGATCCAGTACAATTGGTTATACAGAATCGATTTAATGTTATAAGTTTACACCCATAACAAAAATTTAGAATATCGTGTTTACCAAATCAATATGACTGATTTTGTGATACGATTACGCATATTATCGTGCTCCTAAGTCAATAGCAACAAACGGGCTCGTTTCGAAAGACGATAATCCGTAATTCTCATATCATGTTATATTTAGAAGTAACGGTGTGGCTATGCCTGCAAGGTACACCTTTCAAAAAGTCCGAAATTATAGACAAAACCGAAACATTTTTTACTGACGATCTCATACTCTTAAGTTTTGGAGTTTAGTTTAGTAGCTATTAGTAGTAAACGATATTACATTGGTTATACTTGTGTCAACCTTAATCCGGAGTATAAAATATTTTTTCATAAATTGTTCTATCAGTTGCATATTGTGTGCGGCGCGACATTATTATGTCAAGGTCTATCCGCCAAACCTCTTCCAAAACCCATACGTGATGATCTCGAAAGTATCCAAGCGAAAGATATCACGGGCTGGGTGCTTCAGCTGTAAGAGGCTAAAGATCAAAGTATGTAAATTAAGATTCAAGAAAAAACAAAATCAAGACTAACCTTTAGTGTAATGAAGCAAAACCAATCTGTGAATATTGTCAACATACCAGGAGGGAGTGTATCTACCCTGAAACAGTGGAGAGCAAACTGAGTAAGAACAAACTAACTAGGTATCAAAGGACGGTACTCAGTAATTTCCTAACTGCCAAATTGAATCAACCATCGACTCAACTAAATCTTACCAGATATGAATTACGACTATTGAGCGACTTCAATCATCGGTATTTGTCAAGTTTTGTAAAACAACGAAAGAAAGAGAATCTTTTTTGGACTGAATTGCCCTACGAAATTCTTAGATCAGATTTGATTAGATTATCAGTATTTTCATTTGCTTCATTGCTTGATGGTCGAGATTTACAGGAATTGCACCGTATTGATAATTTACTGGACAATGAAGATACAAATCCATCCAATTCCATAATACTGAGACAATATGTGTCTTCGACACAATTTTTCAATCAATCGATCGGTGTATTAAATAAATTAATTTCAACCAGTACTGACTTCACTGCAGCAAAGCTCAAATATGATACTGCTTTGGAGATAATTATAGCATCGTTAACGCTTTTCTACTACATAACTGTAAGTCCGGTGAAAATGGTTCCGCTCTTATCATTTGATAGAGCATACCCCGATTTCATGTCAATCATAAAAGGGATGCAACATACCATGGAAATAGCTGCGACTTCATTCAAAGGTACTCATTTACAAGGTATATATGATTCACGATTTGTAGCTGAAACCAATTCGCTACCACCATATGTTTTGATAACCAATTTGAAAAATGATTTACCGAATGTCAGTAACCCTGATCATCGAATATTATTACATGCCATTGAACATTTGCATCGAGGATTGGTGACGGCTGTAGAAAACTGTTACCCTATCCCATTATCCAGATGGTTGATAGAGTTGAGACCACAATTTTATGATTTGATTTATCTTGAAAATCCACTAGCGTTACGATTGTTATACACATTTTCCTGCTTGCTTATGTTGATTCAGTTTCCTAGATCTGAATCAGATAATGTTTGGCGAGAATACGTCACTACTCATAAAAACAAAATGTTCAGTCAATATGGCCAGTGGACTAACCTCTATGATGAAGCATTATATATGCTAGCAGTTGATATCCAATTGAGGACGATGAAGGGGAAATATATGATCTTTAAAGATCTAGATCCCATAGATTTAGTTGGTTTTTGTCAGTTATCATCGAACGATTCGCCTGATTTTACAACCTCAGGACTATCATCAAATATCACAACCCCCGACTTTTCTGAATCATGATTTGATGGCTTAGGCTTGCATGATTTGGAATCTCTAGAATTATCGTCAATGTCGTGCCCGATACTGACAACTGAGGTGTTTAGAGTCAAACCCAATAGAGATATTATACTTAACCAAGTTTCGGGGACAACAATGCAATCTGGTGATGATTAACAATTCCAGTAAACGTGAATAAACGTCACCAGCCGGTTATTTTGGAATGTAGCATATGGGCTTAAGTGTGATCACTTTTGTATTACTGTCACCGAAACACGATAGTAAGATAGAAAGATAAAACAGAAACAAAGATTTTAAGAATAGCGAGCTTTGGAGAAAATATAGAATATCTATAATCGCCAAAAATAGATTCGAATAGATCATGTTTCCAAAGATAAGTTGATAATATATTATAGTCACGTGTATATCTATCAAGTGACAGATGATGCGATAATGTCGTCGTAATCAAGGACAATAGATCAATGCTTGCCCCACCAATATTTACCAATATCCATACGTGATGATTTCGAAGGTCTCCAAACGAAAGAAATCACGAAATGGGTGCTTGAGCTGTAAGAGGCTAAAGATTAAGGTATGTACATTAAAATTAAATAAAAATAAAAAGAAGTCAGCATTAACCTTTAGTGTGATGAAATAAAACCAAGCTGTGAATATTGTCAACATACCAGGAGGCGGTGTGTTTACCCTGAAATAGCGGCTCTCCAACTAAATAATTTCCAAGTGACGACAATCAACGATTTCCTAACCACCAAATTGAATCAACCATCAACTCAACTAAACCTTACCAGATATGAATTACGACTATTGACCTACTTCAACGAACGATGTATGCCCTGGTATGTGGAAGAGCGAAAGAAAGAGATGAATCTTGACTGGAGTGAATTGCCCCATGAATTTCTTCGATCAGATTTGGTAAGATTATCAGTATTTTCATTTGCTTCATTATTGCTTCATGATCGAGATTTACCAGAATTACACCGAATTGACAATTTACTGGACGATGACGACACAAATCTGTCCAATTCAATAATACTGAAACAATATCTATCATCAACACAATTTTTCAATCAATCAATAAAAGAATTAAACAGTCTAATTTCAACTAGTACTGGTTTCACCACAGCAAATTTCCAATATAATACCGCTTTAGATATACATATAGCATCGTCAATGATTTTCAACTTTCTAAGTCTAAGTCCATTGAAAATGGTGCAGCTCTTTTCGATAGATCGAGTAAATCCTGATTTTATATCTATCATAAAAGGAATGCAACATACCTTGGAAATAGCGGCAATTTCCTTTAACGGTACACCTTTACAAGGTATATATGATTCTCATTTTGCAAACAATACTTCAAAGCTACCACCGTATGTTTTGATAACCAATTTGAAAAATGATTTACCGAATGTCAGTGATCCTGACTACCCGATTTTACTAGATGCTATAGAAGGTCTACATCGAGGGTTGGTTACAGCAGTGGAACGAAGTTACCCTATCCCATTAACCAGATGGTTGATACATTTGAAACCACGATTTTTTGATTTATTGTACCTTGAAAATCGACTAGCGTTACGATTGCTATTCACATCTTCCTGCTTGCTTATGTTAATTCGGCTCTTTATGTCCGAATCAGAAAACATATGGCGAGAGTTTGCCATTAATTATAAAAACAAAATTTTTAGTCAATATGGCCAGTGGACTAACCCCCATGATGAAGCATTATATATGCTAGCGGTAGATATTCAATTTAGAATCTTACAGGGGAAATTTATGATCTTTGACAATCTAGATCCTATAAGATTAGTTGGTTTGTGTTATAGATCCTCGGATTCACCTGATTTTACAACCTCAGCACCACCCTCAGGACTTACATCACTTGTCACAACTCCAGACCTATCATCTTTCTCAACCCCAGACTTTCCTGAATCATTATTTGATGGTTTAGACTTGCATGATTACGATCCTCCTGATTTTAATTCTCCAGCATTATCGTTATAGGATTTATCTTTTATAGAGTTTTGAAAACCAAAACAAGGTGAATTTACCATATATTTCCATCATTTATTCAATGTCATGCTTCAAACCAGTAGCTTGGAAAACCTGTATCTAAGATCCAATGTTTTAAATTAGTTGAATGCTTCCATTTGGTGTCGTGTAAAAGACCTGTTATATTTATATGTACGCGTACCAAAATATGAATAATCCTGTTCTGAACTCAACTGATCTTTAACATCATAAGGAAACTAGAGTCATCCAGTATCAACTAGAGAAGTAGCTGGAAATTATCCTAACAGACTAATACGTAATATATTATTATCAGAACAAAACAACTAAACACGGTAACTACCAAATTTAGATGAACCCCCAATAATAAGTGGCAGAAAGTGGTAACTTTATATTGGAAATATATCCCCACAAGATAATAGATTTGTGGGTGACCCGTTTCAACATTGTGATTATTATTAAGCTTCAGGCGTACAAAAATAAAGTGGTGTGGTAAATTTTACCACATTTTAAGATCAGCTATAACGAAATGTCGCTCTAGTGTGGAGCGACTTTCCACTAGGAGCCATCCACGACACTTGGGATTCCAAGTTCATCTGATTGTGTTAATTTTATTCTCATGAGAAATAACCCTGTTGTCACCCGAGTTGTTTAAGTCCTGGGTATCAAAATTCAAATCAAACTTACAAAGTTACTAAGTTAGAGATAATTGAATCATAACCCTAATTAATAACCGTAGTGATGGGCTACACCTATAGTGGTTATTCAATTAAGGTTCCCCATAAAACAACGTATGGGCCATAGACACGAGGATAGTTAGTTAAATATTCATTATAATTGTACATACAATATAGATCTAATATGCATCTAAAAAATAATAATAAAAATCTTGACATAGGTTTACACCCAAAATTTAGAGATCTTGACTACCAAATCAATACTGCCCAGGTCCCAGTTTGTGATCACCACTGCGACGATCATCGTACTGTTAAGCCAATACGATTAGGCATGTTCCCAAAGACAAGAATCCGTAAAAACCTGTCCAATCGTATATTTAGATGTTAGCGGCTATGGCTGCAATGTCAAGCCTCCTAAAAGTCCGATGCAATAATCAAAATCGACGATTTTCTACTAGGTGATCTTAAACTAAAATTAATAAATATGATAGGTTAGTTCACTGGCTGATACCCGTTAGCTGTTAGTAGTTTATAGTTTTCAATTGGATATATTTGAGCAAACCTTGTGCAATTCGGATTATTTAATATTTTTTTTTACATGTTACATTGTTCTATAAGTTGCATATCCAGTGCGGCGCAGCCTTATATATATCGATGTATGTTTCCTAGATATTTACCAAAACTCATCCATGATGATCTCGAAGGTATCAAAGCGAAAAAAGTCACGAAATGGCTGTATGAGTTGTAAACGGATGAAGATTAAGGTATGTACATTAAGATACAAAAAAAAAAAAGAAGTCAAGATTAACCTTTAGTGTGATGAAATTAAACCAAGATGTGAATACTGTCGACATACCAGGAGGGAGTGTATTTACTCTGAAACAGTCGCGGTCAAGCTAAGTAAGTTTCGAGTTACAACAATCAACGATTTCCTAACCACCAAATTGAATCAACCATCATCCCATCTAAATCTTACCAGATATGAATTACGACTATTGAAATACTTCAATGAACGAATTATACCATGCTATATCAAAGAACGAAAGAAAGAGATGAATCTTGATTGGAGTGAATTACCCCGTGAGGCTCTTCGATCAGATTTGATTAGATTGGCTGTGTTCTCATATGCTTCAATGCATGATGATCGAGATTTACCGGAATTACACCGTTTTGACAATTTACTGGACGATAGCGATACCAATCTGTTCAATTCAACAATACTGAAGCAATATTTATCATCAACCCAATTTTTCAATCAATCGATTAGTAAACTAAATAAATTAATCTCAGCCACTACTGATTTCACAACAGCACACTTCCAATACGATACTGCTTTGGAGATCCATATAGCATCGTCATTGATTTATACCTACCTAAGTGTAAATCCATTGAAAATGGTACCGCTCTTATCGTTGGATAGAGCATATCCCGATTTCATTTCAATTATACGCGGAATGCAACTTACCATGCAAATTGCGGCTGCTTCATTCAACGGTACCCCTTTGCAAGGTATATATGATTCTCATTTTGCAAAAATTGATACCAATACGCTACCACCGTATGTTTTGATATCCAATTTGAAAAATGATTTACCTAATGTCAATGATCCTGACTATCCAATATTATTAGATGCCATAGAAGGTCTACATCGAGGGTTGGTTACAGCAGTCGAACGAAGTTACCCTATCCCATTAACAAGATGGATGTTATATTTGAAACCGCGGTTTTTTGATCTATTGTATCTCGAAAATCCACTAGCGTTACGATTGCTATACACATTTGCCTGTCTAATTATGTTGATTCGTTTCTTTAGGTCTGAATCAGAAAATATTTGGCATGAGTTTATTAATGCTCATAAAAACAGAATGTTCAGTCAATATGGCCAGTGGACTAACCTCTATGATGAAGCATTATACATGCTAGCAGTTGATATCCAATTGAGGACGATGAAGGGGAAATATATGATATTTGACAACCTAGATCCTATAGGATTAGTTGGATTATGTCATTTATCATCTAAATCGAATGATTTTACAACCTCAAGAGTAACATCAAAGTTCGCATCCCCCCGCTTTCCTGAACCAATATTTGAGGATTTAGATTTGGATAATTTCGAACCTCCTCATTTCGATTCACCTCATTTCGATTCTCCACCATTAACGTTATAGAATTTACCTTG
Source organism: Candida sp. Y128-05E (assembly GCA_037042355.1). Lineage (NCBI taxonomy): Eukaryota > Fungi > Ascomycota > Pichiomycetes > Serinales > Debaryomycetaceae > Candida > Candida sp. Y128-05E. Next base: position 4,969 of record JAXQKE010000112.1, on the reverse strand, counting down.
TATATAGTTTTGAAAAATAAAAACAAGGTAAATTTACCGTGCATTGCCATAATTCTTTCAGTGGTTCATTCAAACCTGTAGCTTGCAAGTTGAACTCGGCATCACACCTGAGTTTTGAAAACTAAAAATGTAAATTTTCCATCATTCTTTCAATGGTTCATGTTTCAAGCCTGTAGCTTGCAAGTTAAACTCGGCATTTCGTAAATAACTTTCCCACATTGAGCTGACAACTTCAACATTCAAATTCTGTTTGTTGACTTCTTGTACATATTTGTTCAACGTTACAACTGATTCATTCAAGTTCTCCATATTGTTAATGATTCTGGAAAGTAATGCATTCTGTGCTTGCTCATGTGGATTCTCCATTGTTGATAGTATCTTTTAAGATCAATGTTGTGGTTGTAGTTTCAATGTTTACACTTCAGAGACAAAAACATTACCTGCATACAATACAAGAAAAACAGAAAAAATCATTTAGTGAGGTAATTTATACCAGCCGCAGTGATTTGGTGAAACTTTTTTAAATTTAGGGAAGATTTTAAGCAGGGCTCTGTGTAAATGTAAACTGAGTAAACCGGACGATACCAAAATCAACGCATCAACTCAAACCGAATCATATTTTATTATAGATTAACCATGGATTTCATACAACAAGTCATATTAGCGCTTGTGGCGGGACTTTTAGTGGTAATAGTTGTGTTTTACTTGCAAACCAACCCATTAAAGAAATCATCTTCTTCAAAACCTACTTTCTTAATCTTGGGAATCAATAACTCTGGTAAAACCAATTTGTTATACAAGTTATTACAAGCTGACGACGAAACTAATGAAAAAATTGTCACTATTAGTTCGATAGAAAAGAATGCAGAATCTATCCCCGTGCCCTTCAGTCAACCTTCAATTGCTAAGCCATTCCAATTCATTGATTATCCTGGTCATATGAAATATTTCAATTTATTGAAGAAATTGATTGAAGAAATTGGTTTAGATAAGATCAAAGGGATCGTTTTTGTTATAGATTCATCTTCGGCTAATTACAACCAATCTTTACATGTTTTGTCGAAATATTTATTTAATCTTTTATCAATTACAGAAAGAACTACGGGTGGTATCAATTATCTTTTTGCCGTAAACAAATCGGATTTATTCGATAGTTTACCACCAACAAAAATCCAATCGAGTTTGGAATTGGAGTTAAATAAATTGATTTCAAACGAATTAACCTCGATTGATAAAAATCAAGACTCAGAATTGATTAACTCGGAAACTTTGACTGAATTCTGGTTATCAGTCCTCGGTTCCACCAACAACCAATTCAAATTCGATATCTTGGAAGGGAATATGGATTTCCAATCGGGGTCAATCTTGAAAAATAAAATCGATAATTGGAAAAACTGGATTGATGAGAGAGTCGTTAATTAAGCTATTAGTGAGAAAACTAGCCCCATTTCCATCGCGTGAAGAATGTCGCCTGATATCTAGTGTATATACTTAATCATAATGCCATACTTGGATTTCATGTACTGTAGTCAATTTATCTTGATATAGAACAGACACAAGTGTTGGGTTAAGGGACAGTGGTAATTTTGGGTACAGGTGGAAGTAGACCTGGCCGTAGCATTATTCAAACAAATACATAAAAATACAGAAATATCTAGTACAACCCCAATAACAACAAACTAGATATTTACCATTGATCATGATACTAGTAATAAGTTAGTGGATATTGCAAAAATTACCATATATAAACTGGACGTCATTGATCTTGATATTAACATAAATATAACTTAGTGGATATTCATAAAATACCCCTGTGACTTATCCTATTCTTCAAATTATGCCAATTCATATTCTATCCTCTATACCATGATTTTTCAAGTTAACGGTACAAATAGATAATCATTGGCAACCTCTAGTCAAAACATACCCATCCAAGCATTCCAGCCTGTTGAAATATATCCAATATACATGAATACACCCTCTTACACCATTAAATCATCGTAAAATTATAGTCCTCTAGCTGAATGTAACATATAGTCTCCCAATATCTCTTATCTTCTTTCTTTTTAACCCAATTTATTAGTTGGAGCTGAAGGGAAGAAGCCTTGTTTAGACATTTTTTCCATTTTCAATTTATTCAATTTAGTATTGATATGGCTATTGATACGAGATTTGTAAAACTGTTGATGTAAGGTGAATTTCTTAAACTTGTAGTCATCAATTTGCTGAGTGAGTTGTAATAATTCTGCGTTAGCAGAATCTAAATCTTTAACTATAGTTTGATATTTATCAGTAGGAAGTTTTTCATCTTTATCTTTAACATCCTTCTTATCGCCCAGCCAATAATTAGAAATTTTATTCCAGACATAGGGTTTATTCAATTCTTTTTCCTTGGTTAATGCTACCACCTTCAGTTCCAACCCAGCTTTCTTTGATTTCAACTCATTATATTCTGCTGGGGGTACAGGTGTAACGAATTGTAAATCTTTCAAGTGAGATTGACAAGTGTAGAGAAAATCTTGTTGATTTTCATTGACAAGGACAGCAGTGCAAGGACGGTAGCAGATGGTACAAGCTTTAGCGTCTGAGTCTGCTACCAAGCGAAGGTTGTATTCATTGGGGAAGGGAACACTCATTAGAGTTTGGTTGTATGGAACCGAAAAGATAAAATGAGAATTTGAACCACACCATAGAAATATGAATTTGCAGAGAAATACAAATAGTTATGGTATACATATTACTCTATTATTGAATAACCCATAAGTATTACAATGTTTACCTTTAGTAATAAACAATTTATACCCTTATAAACCTTCTACTGGTAATACATATTACCCATTTTCAATTAAAAACTACAAATAATCAACTTAATCAATATAACAAACTAAACTAAAGAAGAGTTTATGTTTAATTGAACTTGTAACATATCCATATTCCTCTCTTCCAATATATTTCTTCTTTTGTATATTACGTATTTCCCCTATTAAATTTCGCAGCCAATTTAACTATAGTAGATATTAGTCATACGAGGTGAGCAATGTATAAATATGCAACGTATAATATTAAACTATCATATACAATTATATACATCTATAATATTCAACTATATCTCACCATAGCATAATACACCTATTCCCAACTTTACTATTCCACTCCCACTAGTTTATCATTTCACCTTACGCGTTGTCTGCTCCAATCATACCATCTAAACTTTAAACTTTAAACTTCAGTGTAAACTGGAATTTTAATGAGATAAGAGTGGAGAGCTTTAGCAACCAGTCCAATTGGTTACTTCTATATAGTTTTAAATACAACGATATTTATCATTTGTTATAGTTGATAGTACTTGCAATAGTTACATTGCTGTTAGTGGTCGTTTAAATTGGTGGTGATAAGATTGGGTGTAAAAAGTGGGTGTCTGCGTAGTCTACCACCGTCAGGGGGTAAAATTAGTTATGTTTCTGCCTATATTTACTTCCACCTGGCGGTGGAAATAAATATTGCTGACTAATTTCTTACTCATCCAATTTTGTAATAAATTTTTCTCGTAATCATCCCTGAAACATTGACAACAAAGCAATTATAATTTGGTTTCTTCTTTTCACGCTCCAATCAATCAATCAACCATGTCTACGGATCACCAGGAAGCCGACATCGACTCTATCGTTGATCGTTTACTAGAAGTCAGAGGCTCTAGACCAGGAAAACAAGTAACTTTAGCCGAACATGAAATTAGATTCTTATGTACCAAAGCAAGAGAAATCTTTATTCAACAACCTATATTATTGGAATTAGAAGCTCCCATCAAGATCTGTGGTGATATCCATGGTCAATACTACGATTTATTGCGTTTATTCGAATACGGTGGTTTCCCTCCAGAAGCTAACTACTTATTCTTGGGTGACTACGTCGATAGAGGTAAACAATCCTTGGAAACTATTTGTCTTTTGTTGGCTTATAAAATTAAGTATCCTGAAAACTTTTTCATCTTGAGAGGTAATCATGAATGTGCTTCTATTAATAGAATCTATGGTTTCTACGACGAGTGTAAACGAAGATACAATATCAAGTTATGGAAAACTTTCACCGATTGTTTCAATTGTTTACCCATTGCTGCTATCATTGACGAAAAAATCTTCACCATGCATGGTGGTTTATCACCCGATTTAAACTCCATGGAACAAATCAGACGTGTCATGAGACCCACAGATATCCCCGATGTTGGTTTATTATGTGATTTATTATGGTCTGATCCTGATAAGGATATCACCGGTTGGTCGGAAAACGACCGTGGGGTTTCCTTCACTTTTGGTCCCGACGTTGTGTCGCGATTCTTGCAAAAACATGATATGGACTTGATTTGTCGTGCCCATCAAGTCGTTGAAGATGGTTATGAATTCTTCAGTAAAAGACAATTGGTTACATTGTTTTCAGCTCCTAATTATTGTGGGGAATTTGACAATGCAGGTGCCATGATGTCGGTAGATGAATCGTTGTTGTGTTCGTTCCAGATTTTGAAACCAGCCGATAAAAAACCAAGGTATCCTTCTTCGGTAGGGACTAATAGACCGGTGACTCCTCCAAGGAAAGGGAAACCAGGAAGGAAATAGATTTTGAGAATTAAAGATTCTCAAAGTTAATTTTTATTTCGAACCCCACAATATTCAAGGTGAATAAATTCACCTTGAATATTGAACTCCATTTTCTTTTCAAATTAGAAAAAAATTGTATATTATGATGAAAAAAATGTTTAACTATTAGAAATTATCAATGTCAGGCAAATTCAGTTTTCCAATCCAATTTTATCAATATTATCATCAAACTATGCATGATCCTCCCGCTGCTATTCCACACAACTTCACAACGTCACAACTACCTACCTACCCAACCATCATCTCCAATCAATCATCTATGTTTATACTTTGTAAATTACGATTAATGATCATTAGTTGTTATATAGACTGTTTAT
>JAXQKE010000111.1:49589-81875 GCA_037042355.1 Candida sp. Y128-05E | reverse complement strand
TTGGTTCCCAATTGTGTAGTAGTACCATCAACGGTATTGGTAGTATAATCGGTATGGAGTTGAGTCAAAGTTTTCTTTCTTTTAGTGGAAGCAGTAGTAGTGGTTTCGGTTGTAGTATAAGTAACTTTGGTAGTAGAATCAACAGTCGAAGGAGTGACGTTTTTGTTTACAGTTACCACACAACTATCATTTTCACATATGGTCGAGGTCTCAGTTTGAGTAACATCGGTGGAGATTTTATAAGTCAAATCGGAAGTTTTCACCACGGTATTGGTTTGTACTATAGATTCCACTTCAGGGGAGGCAGAAGGAGCCGAAGAATCAGAAGAATCAGTAGAATCAGAAGAATCGGAAGAACCAGAGCCACATTCGTATACTATGACCACTTTGATTCCAGTTTCTTTAGCTTGTTTTGATTGTTCAAGCGCATTTGAACCGAACATATTATTCAATTGGGATAAAAACGAAGGTTGAATATAAGTATTTGTTTGTGTAGCTGTAGCCTTATTGGATGAAGATTCACCCTTGGCAGAGCCCACCACTGATAATAGTAGGGTCAGGTACCCTATGATTGATTTGTATAACATAATTTGGATAAAGGAAGGACGATTATGTAAATCTAAAGTTAGTTGATATGCTTGTCTAAAATATTCAGATCAGAATGTAAGTCAGATGGCGGGGATACTTTATATACTCAGGGTTGATCGATTCAGATAATATAACCATGATCCAGCGTTTTATGGAACCAGCACTAAAGTAACGCATAGGTGCATATCTTCATTGAGCCCTGCTTGGATACTTAGATCCTCCCATTATTAACCTCCCACACAGCCAGGGTTGTGGGAATGGCTGGCTGCCAAATTTCAATTTTGCAGCATCGGAGGTGCATAACTCACTCATGCACCAGCGTCGAAATCGAAAAAATAATCTTCAACGCTAACAATCTTGATTTATTTTCAACATCTGTGACCATCACCAAGCGTGGTTACCATTGTGCTAGTATTAGATGATCTGCTGTAGCAACGTGTAGGCAAAGATTTAAATTTGGGTAACATTTTATTACCAGCACTGAAAAAAAACAATAACAAACCCTGGTGAATCATGATCGCGGAATTAGGAAGATAACCGATGACGCTGGAAATGCACCAGGCTGATCAGATTTGGGGAATCATGGTACCATTCTTACTTCTAGGCACTTTTAAACCGTTTCTCTCATGTTTGTAGACTGACTCTGTTTCTGCCTGATTTGCTGAGATCAACCATTGGTCAAGTTTAGATAAGGCGGAATTTATAAATTCAACAACTATAAACGACGAACCGGAATTATCGTTTTTTTCGTAAAAGGTATGGCTAATACTAACATTGTCGTGATCGGTGCTGGTGTAGTAGGCTTAACTGTCGCCTTGCAATTGAAGCGGGCTAATGCTAAGTATCAAATTACCATTGTCGCCAATCATTTACCAGGAGATAAATCGATTGACTATACCTCGCCCATTGCTGGTGCTAATTGGCATTCATTTGCTCAGGAGAATGAGCTCGAACTACAGAAGATCGACCAGGTGGGTTACGATGAGTTTATGAGATTGGCTCAACAAGACCCAAAACTGGCAGTCTGGCAAGTCGACAATGTCAATTATTTCACTGGAAATTATGAAGGCGAGAGGGTTCCCTGGTTCAGTAAAACAGTAGAGGCGTATGAGGATATACCTCAAGCTTCTTTACCACTGGGTATCACTAGCGGGTTCAGATTCAAAGGGGTAGTCATTTCGGTTCCATTCTACTTAAACTATTTATTAGCATTGAATTTCGATATTGGTAATGAAATCAAACGGGTGCCCAAGATTAAACACGTTGAACAGGCGAAGAAACTCCACTCCTCCGGTATGGAAGCAGACTATGTTATCAATTGCTCGGGGATCTTAGTTAATGATTTACAAGGGTTTGTCGATACGTCAGTAAATTACCCCATTCGGGGTCAAGTGGTACACGTTCGTAATAATTGTAAAGATGCCACTTCCGTAGAAGGGCTTACTGATTACAAGAATGAATTGATTTATATTTTCCCCCGTAAAGAAGGTGGCACTATTATTGGCGGATGTTTCCAAACAAACTCGACAAATCCTGAAACCGACCCCGATTTAACCGCTAGAATTCTTGAACGGGCGGTCAAGTATGCTCCTGATTTACTCGATACCAACTATAAAAATAACCCATCCACTTTCGATATCGTTTCGGTCAATGTTGGTTTGAGACCATTTAGAAAAGATGGCCCTCGTATCGAACGAGACGCCGATCATCCATGGTTGATCCATGCTTACGGTGCTGGTGGAGGCGGATACCAAGGCTCATTTGGTTTTGCCAACAAAGTGTTACAATTGTTAAAATCACCATCAAAATTATAATAATATATAACTATATGAATAAACGTCATTATCCCAAAATGCTGGTTCAATTTTGAAACCCTGTAATGATCATTATATGTTCGCTTGCACCAAACACAATAGGTAGTAAGTTGATATTACATCACAGTAAGTTAAATTGCTTGCAATTTTACGTGGTGACGTCTTGTTGTTTTCCAGAAATTAGCCAGAAACCTATTGATCTCCAAACAATGGGCGGCTTCGGTACATATACATTGTTGAGCACAAAAATACAAATAACATTCTCGATTCCGGGTTAAAATAAATGACGTATACACAGTCAAGCTATCAGATCTACAACTGCTTACGTTTGCCCTGTCAACACCAATAGACAATATATATTTGATGGTCACTATCAATGGTTAAAGAAAAATGATTTTGACCCTAGTGTAATTTTTAGATAAAACTCGGGAAAAAAAAATTACTCAAAGAATACTAGTTGTAGCTTAGTTACTAGTTTAGTTTATATATCCGATTTCATTGTGTTCGATCAGCATTTAACAGTTTAAATCTATTCAATATACTAGTAGTAATATTTTCCTGTACATAATTCAATGGTCGTGTAGATTTACCAAATATTGAAAAATTTAGTAGCTTATAGCTGTGAACTAGGGTTAACCAACAGATTAATACGAATTACACAGGAAAATGAGAGCTTCCGCTGTTCTTAACTTCCAACAGACTACAAGTGCTAGTTTAAGAAGACCATGGCAAACTTTTAAGGATGGGCAAATATGGTACGGTTTAACTAAACTAGGATCCAAAAGACATCCTTTAACCACCAAACAAGGGAACAAAAATTTCTATAAAGGTACTGGGTCTTCCGGGTATGGTAGATCCAATAAAAATGGTACTTATATTATGAATTGGTCAAAAGTCAGAACATATGTTGTACCAGCCGAATTAAATAATACTGAAATGAAAGCAATGGTGTCTCCAAAAGTACCCCAAATAGAACAGAAATTTATTGGATATCAAGATGGAGCCAAATCTCCAGAACTTGCTTTCCAAAATATCGTTGATTTCATTGAATACGGTGAAAATTATAAGAATATCGATTTGGAAGAAACTGACTACCTCGAAGAATTCGTCCATCCTAAAATCGCTGAAGCAGATAAATTTGACCAGGAAACTGCCCAAGCTAAAGTAGAGTAATTGAAAATTGGGAGACTTTAATTGAATTTAATCAAATTTATTGGATTTTAATGAAATTTATGCTACTTTTTTGCCCAAAAGAACAACCTATATAGTTCTCATGATCTCTCTGTATATATATATAGCCCCTAGAAACCTTGCTTTCTTTGTATGTACCATAATATAACTTTTCAGTTGATTTCCATTTGTAGAAGTTTCGCGTCTCAATATTTCAGCGATGTTGAAGATTAAGCTGTTATCTTATAAATTACATCATGGAGAATACACCAGAAGTGTCTAGTCAACACAACTTGCATGAGGTGATGGTTGGAAGTACTCCAGTCCCTCAATTAAGTTTTGAGTCGTCACCAAATTTGAATAGTCCAGCACCACAAGATCAAGATATGCTACAACCGGAAAATGAAGAGGATGATGAAGATGAACAACAAACATTGTCATTGCCAATATCCAAAATCAAACGGATTTTCAAAATGGATCCTGATTATTTGGCTGCTTCTCAATCAGCAGTGTATGCTACTGGTATAGCTACAGAATTATTCATCCAACATTTTGTCGAACAAGCAAGCATGTTTGCCAAATTGGACAAGAGAAAGAAGATAACGTATAAAGACTTTAGTAATGCTGTTTCAGGTCATGATTCTTTGAACTTTTTAAGTGATACTATTCCAAAAACAGCTCCTATCGGAGAATTGATTCAAAAGAAAGCTATAACTACAGATATTAATGATGAATTGACGTTAGTAGACGATGAAAGAACAGATGAAGTAGAATCTATTGATAACAAAAAACCTACATTGCCAAAGGGTCAACAAACTTTGACTTTTGGAAGTGCCTCTACTGTACCTGCCAAAAAAGCAGTATTACAAGATTTGGTTTCTCAAGAACCGGCTCCCCGAGGGAACCAAGATACTATTATGCTTGATTAAGTTCTATATACTAAATCAGATGGTATTTTAAAACCCAAACAATGTTTTTGATTTCTTGACAATATTCGATATCATCACGTAATCCCTGTTGCACGCAGAATCTCACCATCTCAACCTTAACTAAATCAGGAATTGTCTTATTGTAGCAATTAATCCCAGTAGCTATATATCTGCTGTATAGTTGACCAAGTTTTGGATTAGATAGTTTAATTAATGATGTATCTTGTTTGATTAAGTGGGTTTCATTCATTGTAGGTATTCCCTTGGTGGGTTTTCGGAAAATAGGAGAATAGTTGCTCAAAAATGACCAAGTATCGGTGAATTGTCTCGAGAAACTCTTTCGGTCTGCTGCGTCATCTTCTTCGATTATTTTGGTGGCTAATTCCAATGCTGGTGCAATCAAATTCTCGGTTTCTATAGAATGAACTTGACTTGTTGATAGTGACAACGTTCCCGAAATCAAGGTTATCAAAATTGGATAATTATTGGGCACTTGGACACCAACTATCTTATAGTTGGTACAAAGTATTGGGTAGGTATCTATCAATGTTTTCAAAATTTGCACTTTCAAACTAGTTTCCTGTTGAGATAATAACTTAAAACCATAATTGAAAATTGTTAATGCTAAATTATATGTAGTCTGAGGAACTATCGAAGTCCAAACCTCCTCCGTTGTTGGCGGATTTGCATCGTCATCGACACTCGTATCATCTTCATCATCGGAATCCCCCAAATTTTCATCCTCTTTGAAATATTCTGTATCTCGGTCATACTCCTCAAAATTGATCATCTTGTCATTATCTTGCAATAGCTTACACAATTGATCAATGTTAGACATACCCCAAGGTCGAAACGGCGATACTGGATTGCCCTCTATGCTTAATACTTTATATTCACTGGAAATTTGTCTCGTAAGCTCGTCGAAAACAATAAAATATCCTTCAACCATTTTTGAATATCCATGAAACGTATCAATGGTTATGAAAATTTGATTGACAATGTCAATCAACTGGTTGGAAAGAAGAAGCTTAATACCTGCAAACCTAATAATTACTAGCAATATTCCCGGTAACGTTGGAGTTAAGTCACTTGATGACAATTTCAAATTGATCGAGTCAATTAAGTAATCCAGGTTTTCGATGAGTAATTTCTCAAACGATCCTTGGTAATAAGTGTCAACAATTTTACGAATTGCGCCCATTGCATGATTTTGAATCATTGGATTTGAAATTAATGTTAATGCTTCCAATAGCGGTAATAAATACTCAATCATGAAATCGGCTCGGAAATCTTCGAGCGATAGAGTTGAACACACATTACCGATGGCATCCAAGGCAACCGAGTATGCAAACTCTGCAGATTGTTGATCCTTACCAAATTCTTGAGTCTCCTGAATTGGGGTATGGACTTGATCAATAAGTTCTAAAGAACGTGCTAAAGTCAAATACGACCCCTCAGTCATGGAACCGGTGTCTACTTCATCAAATTCTAGAAAATCGTCAATCTTGAATGAATCTTGCGTTTTGAGATAAATATTAGCAATCCATAATCCAGTAGAAGTTTGATTTAATGATCCATCGGCTAGGATACTTTCAAGTATTGCTAGTCGGGAAGTATCGTTTTCTTTATTTATTGTTGTAGAAATGAATGAAATAATGTCATTAAATTTACCTTCAATGAATGAAGAGTAAGAATTTGTAAAGTATAATGGTAATTCTTTTTCATTGTCTATTCCATGCTGTAATTGGGTGGAAAATTTGACTAAACTTGAGTTAAATGTTGCTTGGCCAGCTACAGATGTTTGTTGCGGCTGTGATATTTTCTTCACCAGGCTTGCATTGATATATGGAGGTAATTCAATATCATCCAACTTATTAGTTGATTCATTATTATCGATAACCGATTTTTTGGTGCTCTTCACCGATTGACCTGGTTTATCCAAGTTTAGTTGCAAATTCTTTTGCATGATTTGTAATAACTTAATCTCAAGAGTTAATAAATCAGAATTATCCAATTGTAAGATATTTGATAAATCATGCAAGATCTTCATTTGAAATTTGATCGACACCAAGCCCGTGTTGATTTTGTCATCATTGGACGATTCCAATACTCGGGGTAGTCTATTTTCAATCAAATCGTGTAATTTGCTGGAAATTAATTTGAACATTAATTTTTGTTTAGTTGACACCTGATCAGAATCATCGTAAGCTAGGGTAAATATCGGTGCCAATTCGGCAATTTTATCTACATCAGCATCATCAATGATGGAAATGTATAATGCTAAAACATCAATAGCCAACGGGAAAAAGTCTTCAAATAATGAACCAAAACATGAAGTGCAGACTTTATGAATCAATTTAACGATCGAATCACCAATTTGCGATTTCGATTGTACCTTCAACCGATTTTTACTATTGATCAAGAGGTTTTTGAAAAACACAATCAATGATAATTTCAACTGACTTGACGTGGCTGTCAACCAGGATTTTGTACGTATGGAATTATCTAGATCTATCTTGATAAGTTTGGAATCATCAGTTGTATTGACGTTTACATTATCATTGTCTATGGCCTCTCCATCGAGGAGAGTTTGCCATTTTTCCGAGTACTGTTCCAAAGACTTATTCTCCAACTCAAAATGAACTTTCAAGTCTTCATCTCGGAACACTTTGGTTATTATCAAAGTCAACAATTCAATCAATTGTATAATGATGGAGTAATGTAAAGGCACATTTGAGAAATTGACCACACTCGATATCGTCCCTGGTAATACTTGCGACAAATCGTCTGAAGACATTTTACTATATACATGGGACAATGTCGATAGACTCGCAGAGACATATTGGATATCTTCATCTGAGGTGCAAGAGTTTATAGTTAAACAAGATAATAGCAATGTTATTGAGTCTCCGAGGAACAGCATTCGTTTACCATTAAAGTAATTTGGAGGTACCAGGTAAATCAAACTCAGTAAACATTTAGTAATTGTAGAGGATTTATCCTTATACTTGTCTGCCAAAAACAACACCAAAGGGAACAATTGGTCCATTAAACCAAGTTCATCCAGATATTTCCAACAATGTACAACCAAATAATCAATAATCTTTATAATATTAACGATAATCTCCAGTTTCAACTCTGATTGTTTTAGTAAATTACTCAAGGGAAAGAAAATATAATCAGCAAGATTTTTAGCTATTATAAACGGCAAATCATTGGTCTTATTATCCTTATAATACCTATCCAATTGACCGTTCAATCGTACTAACAAACTAACCAATTTATCATCAATCCTTGAATCATAGTTCAAACTTAACTGAGACAATTCTACACAAGTAGGTTTGATCCCTGTAAACAATCCCAGTGATAACTTCTTAATGTACTCTGTATTATACTCAAGAATTGACATACCACATTGATCTACCCTATAGTTAACTCTTGGTTGTAAGAATTATTGCCACAAAATATATCACGTGATCCGTCACATGATAATTCTCATTTTTACACATCATATTTTTTCCCACGCGTAATTTACAGACTTAAGAAAAAAAAGTTTTTCAGTCTAGTAGGATATAAAAAACTTTTCACTTTTCAGTTTAATATCTTAATTTTTTAATTTCATTCACATTTAAAGGTATGTTTTAACTTATAGACAGCTCATGATACTCTATTTGCTATTTCTTAGGATGCTAATCTTTCAATTGGTATAAGAATCATTATATCTTTTAGTGAAACTCAAATGATTTATTGAAAATTTGGTAAATCAGTTGATTTTTGGTTGGAGATGGATGATACCTTGTATTAGAATAGCTCATGAATCCAAATGGACACTCATGTGGCAGTGAAGGATGTGCAAACAGTAGCTTGCGTAGCAAGGTACTTTTGCTCATCTGGTGAAAAGTTTTTCTGAAATTCAAATTTCAAAAAACTTTTCATTCCGATTAGCCCGTACTAACCCCTTCCAGATGACTAGAACTTCCGTATTAGCTGATGCTTTAAACACTATCAACAACGCCGAAAAAACCGGTAAAAGACAAGTTTTATTAAGACCTTCTTCCAAGGTTATTATTAAATTTTTGCAAGTTATGCAAAGACATGGTATGTTTGATTTTTGTAACGAAAGTTACACTCTTTTTCTTTAGATACATTATGTATCCCCGGATTGATAACTGGATGGTTTGATCGGTGTTCAGTCCCTTTCTGTCTTTTAAGTATTCGGGAGAATAATCTGGAAACGATTCTTACACGAACCTGATAGAAATCACTATCTTGCTCGTTTACTTTTCCTTGACATTCTTTTTTCTCTATAAAAAATCATACTAACAAAACTCAGGTTACATTGGTGAATTCGAATACATTGATGACCACAGATCCGGTAAAATTGTTGTTCAATTAAATGGTAGATTAAACAAATGTGGTGTTATCTCCCCAAGATTCAACGTTAAGATTGGTGACATTGAAAGATGGACTGATAACTTATTACCAGCCCGTCAATTCGGTTACGTCATCTTGACCACCTCTGCTGGTATTATGGACCACGAAGAAGCCAGAAGAAAGCACGTTTCTGGTAAAATCTTAGGTTTCGTCTACTAGATTTTTTTGAGAATATAATTGTAATATAGTACTCTTTGTATAATATATTTAGGGTAATAAAAAGGATTTAAATCAATTTACAACAGTAAGAGCAAAAAGTGATTACTGTGATGTAGAAACATTATCAATGTAGCTAATAAAGGATATTAATCAACTGAATTGGATTGTTTGTAAGAGAAGTTGTAGAAATGTTTTATTCCTATGGATTTCATTTTTTTCTCTAGCTCGCATTAACTGAAAAATCAAACCATAGTTATAATATCAACTATAGTTTGGAGATTAGTGCAGACATTACTCAATTGGTCTGATGCTTAGGTTGCTGTCTTACTGCAGAGGGCTTTGGATTAATACTACTGGTTTCAAAAATACATCTTATAAACATGCTTGGAAAAAACATTTCAGTAGTCATATAAAGAAAGACCATTTAGGTTGGTCTAAAACGACTAAGAGATTATTCACTACTGGGGTGAACAAATCATTTTATACTAAAATGATTGATACTTTCCATTCGAATGGTGGCTGGAAAGGGTTAAGGAGTTTGATGTTTAATACAACTCTTTGGAGTATCCGATTTGGTTGTATAGCTCATATTTTCCAAGAAAATGTTTATGAGTTCAAACAGACCCAGGGTGAATCGATGTTGCCCACCATCGCTAGTGCTGGCGAATGGGTTCATGAATTGAAAGCTTATAAATATGGCAGAAACGTCGAAATGGGCGATTGTATCATTGCCGGGAAGCCAACTGATCCGTTAAATAGAGTGTGCAAACGTATCACTGGTATGCCTGGCGATATGATTCTCATTGATCCTTCCACTTCTTCAGAATTGACCAATTCTCCCCTCGATGCTATTAAACATGATGGGTTTAATCAGTATATACAAGTGCCCCAGGGTCATGTTTGGGTTACGGGGGATAATCTTAGTTTGTCATTGGATTCAAGGACGTATTTTGTGTTGCCAATGGGGTTGATCACAGGGAAGGTCGTGGCGTCGAATTCGTGGAGAAAAGGGTGGTTTGAGGAAGGCGGTCCGTTGGTGCCAAAGTGGATTGGGAATATGTTTCAAGATGAGTGAGCTATCACGAAGTGTGAAAGATATATATAATTATCACAAAATGATTAAAGGGCTCACGAAGTGAGCTAAAGTATGTGGTAAGTCTCACAAAGTGAAAAAGATATATATATTGATTAGGGAGTGATCGGGAAAGAACTACCCAGAAAGCCAGTTATCAAGTGATGACGAAGTGATTGCGAACGAAGTACGAAGTTAGATACTCACGACATACTCCCGAAGTGATTAAAGTACCCAGAAAGTGAGCTAGAGTTCGTAGTAAGTACTCATGAAGGACTTGCGAAGTGAGTTATCATAAAGTACTCACCAAGTGAGTAATCACAAGTGAGGAAGATATATATATATGTATATTAATGAGATATATACTTTTTCTATGCTTTACCCGCCATTCTTTGCACTCTTAAATATCTCAAGACTTTAGATCCGAAATAGACTCCTGGTAAACTAATGATGAACCCTCTGACTAATGTGGTGAAGATTGATTGGCCCAAGTAATACTTGACGATATTGTATTCGAAACTGATGATTGATAATAAGAACAATACATTGTACCCCAATTGAGTCGAAGTGATGTAGGAAAAACTTCTATATAAATCCTTACCAATAAATTGGTTCCACGATAAGTTTAATCCGATAAATAAGATTATAGCAGCACCAATAAATATAATTGGAATGATTGCTGCCACTTGTTTTTCTTCTCCTCTGAATATATGATGGATTTCTGGCTTGTAACCCACTTTAGAGTCTTGGGATTTGTAAGTTGAAGCAGCTCTGAAATTATCGGTCGATAAAAGCTCGACCAATTGTTTATTCATATTATCTTGCTTCGAGTCAGCAACAATCAAATGCATCAATAATTTAGATTTAGACTTCAAAACTTCAGGTAACTTGCTCAATGGTATAGACAATTTGATTTCATTGTTTACAGTGAAAACTGGAACATAATGAGTGATTAAATTGGAATTAGCAGCGTCAGAAATACTCACCACTACTTGGTGTGGTTGTTGACCAATATCATCGTTCAATTTCAATTTAATATCAATTTTCTCCTTTGGTGAATCAATAGGTAATTGTTTTATTTCTTGGGTCATTACTTCACCAAAATAAATAGACTTTTCACCTATTTTAATAGACCCAGAGGTAATTGAATATGCAAAGACAACTGCCATCAATTGGAGTAACCCTCCTAATACACCTAACTTCATACTATTATTGATTGATTAAACTATGGCACTGATAGTAATTTTCAGATTTTCTTGACGTGGTCGCTTTTTTGGGGGTGTATATAAAAATTGCAACAGAATTTTGCAACTATGAAAAGAATGAAAGAATGGAAGGGTAAGTAGGAGTATATAGTAGAACCAAATGTACCAATGGGATAATCTAGGTGCAATCCATTCTATAGAATAGATTCTAAAAAAATGATTTTGAAAATCTTCAAAGTTGGAGAAATTACCAAAAATGTAGAAAAGATTACAAATTGAAGAAAACAAGCACTAATGGAATAAACCAGGAAAAAATCACCAAAACTCAGGTGAAACATACGTTTTAGTAAATGCTTCAGAAAGAAACTCCCTAATTTCTTTTATTAGATATAGCAAAAAAAAAAATAGCAAAAACAATTTCATGCAACAGTAAATGCTAAAGAACAAGTTAACCAGTCCCACAACATTTTGAGTTGTTTGCAAGACCTCACTAACTCAATTGGGATATTCAGTCTCCTCCTCTTCATTTGACAGGTTAATGAGCTGCAAACAACCAAACAACCAAGTGTACCACTTGGCTGTTTCTATTCATCCCCAATAACCATCAGTGGGTATACCTCGTCACTGTCTACAATCTCTCCGTACGGATTCATGATCGTGTTGACCAAATATGTCATTGACCATACTATCGAGATAATAATTATTGATGGGAACAAGACAAAAGCTAATGTTAGTAGAACACATCATATAGTCCAGTATACATACTAAAAACAACAAACCCCACTATCCAAGTGGTGATCACCATAACAAGGATTATTGGAGATAACCCAAACATTAATAAACGAAATGACTAAAAAGTTAGTAGAAACCACAATTGAATTTCCATTACCATACATACTATCTTATCAAAACCAACCTGTTTTAAGTATTCGTAACTTAGAATACCACGCCTAGTGTTAATAACTTTGGCTTTCAAATGAATTGTTCAACTTACTCTACAATTGACTCAAACGCCCAGTAATTTGCCAGTAAATATATAATCAAGTCGCCCAATTTATAGATCAACTGCCCAACAATGTCTGCAACGTATGACAAAGTATAATACTGATAATTCCTGCTCAATTGACCAAGTTTCGTTAACATGGACCACAATCACCACCCACTTTTCGTAGTAGCAGCAAAAAAACCACCTAACAAATGTCAAGATGGTGAGAGAAAAGAAAATGGGAAAAAGTGGGTAAAATCAACCAAAATTACCAGAAAAGAGTGTAGAAGAGTATCAAAGGAAGATATAGGTATAAAATGAGTATAATATCACCTACAATGATAATTTTCAGATTTTTGCCCTTTTGATGGCAATTTCACTATGAGAAAATTTATTTTACACCAAATATCGTTATAATTGAAGATTAACTACGATGCAATTCTTAACAGCTAAGACAGTTTTATACATCAGAATCTTATGGTTGCTCTATATCACCTACTCTTTGGCGTTTGATCCAAAATCAATCTCAACAATTGGATTTGTCGTTTTGTTAGGCCAAGCCATGGATGTCAAATTTGTCATGTTGGAAGATACCAACCCATTGTTGGGAGTGGTAAGCTTACTATTCGGTTTATTGACTTTATCTGATTTAGTACCTATATTGTCGGAAAATTTAGATTACTTTGAATCAATTATTCCTATTAGGACTATTTTCTTCTTCATCACCGGTGCTTATAGTTATTTAGTCAAAGATTCGGTCTTGTCCAATAATTTAATCTTTACTTATTCATTCTTTGAAATCTGGTTGAACTTCTTGATTTACAATAACCTTCGTGATGAAAAGTATTACCGTTTGAAAAAGTTTGTTGAAGAGAACGAAGATAAAATCAAACAAATGGAAGGGGAAAGAGTGGTTGTCATTGAAGAAGAGAGGAGATAGAGTGGTGTCATTGAGGTTTAGTGGGCATACAGCTGGGTGTAATTGTTTTAGCATTTATAATTTGGCGAAAGCAAAAACTATATAGAAAATACATATAATTATTATCCTTTACGCGTATACATTCTATATACTCTATTCATTGATAAAATTCATGATTGACCATTTCAAACATTCTTCGATTTCATTAAAATCATGGAATTTCGATTGTAAAACATTGACCCCTTCGAGATTGTCTTGTAAATTTGGCAAAGATTGGAATTTAATAATATTTAACTGGATGATTAAATTAACAAAAGTTTCGTTGGTGGTCAATTTCAAATGGATATTTAAATATTGCTGATTGTGGTTGGATATTATCAAGTTTATGCTTGATACTGGTCTTTCAATCGACTTTTGGAATGGATTATCTATCTTGTGGCTCAAGTTGACATATTTCTCTACCAGTAATTTTGCTTCGGTGGTGAATTTATCTTTGAATTTGCCAATCAAATTGTTTAAAATTAGTTCCATATTTTGAAGATTCAATTCATGGCGAATATTCCCTAACAATGGTCGCAAAATCAAGGGATGGGTATTTGATTGTTTCCATTTCGTCAAACTAGTGGGCATTTTTTGTTTCAATTTCAAATTGTAATTGTAATAACAACACAACATGATTTTCAAGTAATTCAAAATTAATTGACATTTATCGTTATTTATCGTGGAATATTGATTGATATTCTGATAATCTATATCATCATCATTACTTTCATCATAAACCACCGATTCTATTTCGATGATTTCATTCTTGATTTCAATAATAATTTTATTGGAGATTATCGAAACATTATAATTGATCAAGTTTTTGGCTTCGCGGGTTAATTGATAGAACAAATCCTCCTCAAACAAAAAGTATCGTGCCTTTTCAATATCGTTAATGATTTTGTGACGTGATGCTTGAAAACGACTCTTGGACTCATCGAAATTGGACTGTCCTGTCAAAATATAATCGACATCGAAATTACTTAATATTTTAATCCGAATGTATTTGTAGATTTTGTCTGTTGTACGTAAACTTGAAGTCATGGGGACGAAATTAACTTCTCCAGTTGAGTCATCTTTTTTTAGTAATGCTAGACCTTTATCATAGTAATTTGAACCAGAGTCGCCATAACCATACTTGACGCCAATTGAGCGTATACCATCTATCCTAGTTTTGAAAAGAATCTCGTCATGGTCTAATACGAGATTTATCATATTCCAATATTTTCTTTCTTTGGTAACCTGTTCATTTAATGATGTACAAGATTGTCTAAATAAAGTATGAATTTCATTTAAACTCTGCAATTTCCAAGCTTTACCGATTTTCAAATCCTTTTCTGCCTGTTCTTGTTTGATTTTGTCATCACCTTCTTGTTTCATTAATCTATCACTGGTTAGTGAACCTAAGGGAACATTTTTCAATAAATGTGGAGATATAGTTTTATCAAAGTTGGGTTTCACAGCAGATATCAACAACGAAACAAAATCTAACGATAATGAAGTTTCATTTAATGCTGTATTGATATGTTTTGTTAGTTCTATTGATTGTTTATTGAACAATTCTGGATCTTCACCCTCATCGAAAGTCTCCGCCTCTTCATCTAGCTTGTCATCCTCTGTTTCTGGTACCAGCTTTTGATTCTCTATTTCGTCCTTCAACGAATCTTCTGTGATGTCAACAAACGATTGTCGTTCAATCAATATTCTCGGTATTAAATCTGTTATTGATAAATTATTCCTGGAAAGTTAATAAAAGTCACTGAAAATGGGGTCTAAGTTAAACATACTCATTCTGAATGAAAGGGTCTTTGTTGCCAGTCCCATAGGAGTCCAAATCCAAGTCAATTGGAAATGAGTTGTCTTTTGTCATCTATAGTAGATGAAGTTTAAATTCAACTCGCACTGAAAAGTTATAGAGCCAAATCTGAAAAATCACCAAATGAAAATAATTACAAGATTGTCTTCTTTTGTAGAAGATACTCTTCTAAAGGTATAACAATGTCATATAATGGTTTAAACAATCTAAATGTATTTACTACCCTACAATTTGTATTTTGGTTTTGGTCAAGAAAAGAGTAATGTACAAAGATCGTATCACAGAAATTTGGCACTTCCATACAATTACAATTATTCATGATTATTGTATAATCTCTAAGTATACACTTTATCTGATCAATAAAACACTAATGCTTAATCCATAAAATCATCTAAATCACCTTCTTCAATGGCTTTCAACAAATCAATTTCATCATTGACCAGTTCTTCTTTTTCGTTAGCATCTTGGGCTTTGTCATCATCAGTAGGATACCTCATAGACTTAACCGAGTCATTATGTAAACTTAAACAGAACTTGATTCTTTGATCAAACTCATTTTGAGGTAATTTTGTCGAATAGATATCTAATAATTCTTTCGATTGCATGAATCCACGTTCGTGATTTATAGAGGCTTCAATGACCCCATCTCTGATGGCTTTACTGACAATATATTCCGTAGATTCTTCAGTATCCAAATGCAATTTGATACAAATATCTTTCAACGAGATTTTCGAATACGATAAACTAATAATTCTAATCCCGGTTTTAATAACATTTTGTCTCAAACGAGCAATCAAGGTGAAATTATTATCTTTAATGAAATTGGTCTTGTGGTCAGATAAAACGGCGGAGAAGTATTTCAAATCACCTAGTTTGACCGACTTAGTCAAGTTGAAGTAGGGAGTTAAATTGGCCGTGAATGTGTTTAATTCCGGGATATCACCCATTAACAATTCAATAATAATTCTCAATTTAGTTGCTGATTGTATGAACCCATTGGCTTTGGAAGTTTGTGGCGCTTTTCTGATGGCAGCAATGACATACTCATGCGAGGTAGAATAATCCAATTGGATAGCATTGATTCTGGCGAGATAGTAGTAATATCTAGCAATTAAGGAATTGCCGACATTTTGAGGGAATTCAATTTTTTCAACCAAATTGACTGCTTGTTGAATATCGTGGGTTGACAAGTAACTTCTTAATAATAATGTGATAGTCATGGCCTGAGTTTCGGAGTCGTGTCTTAAAGTAGCAGTTCTTAACGCATATAATAAATCTTTGTGGATTGACAAATCGCCTGTTAACTCAGCAGTTCTAGCAATATAAAACCACGATTTAGCTTCCAATAAATCCAATGAACGTTTATTATAACAAGTCAAGAATTTTATGACATACTGATTGAATTTAGTCAATTCGGTCAATCTTGAATTATCGAGCAAATTGATTTGAATAAGGATCATTAAATATAATTCAATTTCCGGAGAAATTGTCACTTGTACTGGAGGCAAATCCAAGTTTTTATCAACAGGAAAGAGTTCTAATAACTCTGGTCTTATACCTAATCTGCTAATAACTGTACCCAACACATCTACCTGTTGTAATTGTTTTCTTAAACTGGGTAAATCTCGAAATAAAGAACTGACATATCGATTGTCATACCCTACAGAAGCTTTAGTTAAAATGGGGTATGAGTTTTCAATCTGTTGTACCACCTGTTTGTCGAGTGAAGCGACATCTTTCATCTCCACATCATCCATATTTAGTGTAATTTATTGGAGAATGTCAACTAATCTCTAGTGTGTTCATTTTCAATTGCCATCCAAAATCAAAAATGATGATGTAAGAAATTACGTAAGAAATTAATTTGCAACCATATTTGATAATAATAACAAGGATATTAAGCACTATAATAGTGGATGTATTACATTCCTGTTATATTGATACTTTGTTTTACCCTTTTCAGGTTTTTGAAAATTTAATTACCATTAATATTGAAAAAAGAATATTGCAAATAGATCTACTTACGTCAGAAATTATTTGTAACTAGAATAGTAGAGTAGATCAGAAAGGAACATGGGATCAGCTTGGTTAAAGGAAATGCAATTGTTAACATGTTTATAAAATTATGAATAATTTTTTATAGTAAATTGTAGTTGTAATACTTGATTTTAAGTATTCCAAACGATTACACATTGTATGCTATATATTTTGCAATTACAGTTATGATCACCAGTATTTAACGTGAGTCATCGTCCTTTGTATGATCACCGCTTAGAAGTAATTACTGATAATACTTGACTTATTCCCAACAACAAGTTACTGCCGTTCTTAGTTGTACCATGCCATAACAATTCGAAATTGGTCAAATATTTAGCACTGTCTATATTACACTTGTACAAATCCAATATTACAACCTACCAGCTTAATATATTCCCAGTTCTCAAATAGATTGAAAGCCACATGTGAGGTAAAATGAGTTTATAATGTTGGGTACCATTTTGGGTTAATTAATAATCATGTAATTTAGCGATGTTGAACATGCGATGTCAATCTTCCAAGGTCAATAAGTGTTAAATTAATGTGTTAATAGAATATGAATTAGATGAATTGAAGTCTTTGACAACTTGTTGAGAGATAATTATATACCCCTTCTTTCTATTGTGCTTCGAATATTCTATACTTCCCTTTCAATTCCTTATTATTATTTTCGGTGTAGATCGGTTACATGCTTTCTGGTTGATCGCGAGTTTAAACGCCGAGGGAATTATCCCCGAGTTTTCCATTATAAATACAGAACCATCCCTCTGAACCAATTGGATTTAATTAACCACCATGACATTAGAATCAGTTAAACCTACTGCAATTGCTGCTCCACCAAAGTTAATTCCTGTTTTCTTTATCAATTTCAAAATTTCTCCTGATCCAGAACCAGTTTATGCAGATAAACTGACTAATAAAGGGTTAAATCTCGCCACGGTTGTCGATGGTCAAATCACCACTGTTGAAAATGAATTAGGTTTGGAATTCGACGTTGACCAAATCAGAGGCTTCGATGACTTGAACAATGACTTACAAACTGGTACTACCTTTTTGGATTGTAAAGTATATGGGAAAATCGGTGACCAAGGAGTTTACATCACCTACCCCGGTGTACTCAATTTGAACCAACCTACTGTTGATGTTTTGACTAAAAAATCTACCACCACTACTTTCGAAGATTCATACATCACCAACACCCCCAAAGTTGTTTTTGATACTACTAAAGTCGACAAAAAATACCATTGGGTTTTGAAAGAAAACTTCCATGGTAAAGGACGGTTTGTCAGAGATGATGAAGGTGTGTTGTATGTACAATATTATGTTTATGTCTATAGATAAATACTTTCATGAGAGGACAATTGAACGAATCATCTATTGATTACGAATTATCGATATTTACGATGAATGTATGAATTATAAACTAGTGTAGAGTCAATAACTAATATTTTCATTGTGATTTTAACCGGATTGGACGCGCCAATTCTATAGCTACTAGTGCCCTAAGCCTAGATTCTTCTGTCGAACATATAATTATCCCTAATGAATCTGGACTCAGCGGAATGTCAAGAATGATCAATTGAAATTTGGAGTGAAACGATTATTTTATAACATACTCGATAATAATACTGTTTGTAATAAACTACTCGTTTCTGGTTGTTCACAATTGACGATCACCTATGGAGAATGTGGTATTTTTGGAATTTTTGGTTGCATTATCAGTAAATGATCAATGGATTGATTATCCTTACATCGATAGAGTTTGTGGCATCTTTACCGTTTATATCCCACTTAGGTATCTTACTATAAAAGTTTTCGTTGCATGGTCATGACTAAGGATTATCGCTGCAAAGTACATATTGATCAAACCTTGTTTTCATAATCGGCGAGATGAACACTCTTTATATGTAAATATTCATCTATTGAAGTAACCAAGTCTAGAATTCCGGAGCATGGTCATTCATACCATTATTCTGTGTAATTTCCTTATTCTCAATTGCTAATAGCCATTTTACCACCCCTAGAAATGGTTGCAAAAATATGCGTAACAAGTACCTGGAATAGCACATGAAAAAGGAGGCCCCATAGTGTTATAAAGAAAGAATAACTTATCATATTGATCTATTATCCAGAAAAGATGTTAATTCTGATTGATACTTGGTATGGTATGATTCTTCTGTTGATTTCAAGTTATTATGTTATCAATTGGTTACATGAATTATATTTATGCTATAAATTGGAATGCAAACATATTCACTCTCAAGACGATGATTACGTTTTTGGTATTCACAATACCATTCGATTATTTAGTGTCGGACCAAATGGTGGCATGTTGGATGGCGCAAAAGGTAGATTAGAGCAGGCTCCTAAAGGTACTTTTGCAATTCGATTAGTTGGATCAAGAATTGTGTTCACTAAGAATTCGGAGAATATCAAGGCGATATTATCAGGTCAGTTTCATGATTATGGATTATTTGATCGGTTTAAACATTTTAAACCTTTTTTAGGTAGGTCAATATTTACGTTAGATGGCGAGGCATGGAAAGACACTCGTGCATTAATTCGTCCTCAATTCGCTCGAGAACAGGTTGCTCATGTTAAAGGGTTGGAGCCTCATATTCAAAATTTGGCCAAACATATTCGAAACCAACGGGGGAAACCATTTGATATTCAGGTTTATTTTAATAAATTTACTTATGATACTGCTACTGAATTTTTGTTTGGGGAATCATTACATTGTTTACAAGATGAAACTATTGGATATCCTGCCAATGAAGATGAATTAGACCGCCAAAGGTATGATAAAGCAATAGCCGTGGCCGCGGTTGTTTCATCATTCCGGGCATTCACCCAAGGATTATATTGGATGGTCAATCCAAAAATATACCGTGACGCTTGTGCTACAATCCACGAGTTCACTGGACGTCAAGTACAGAGGGCCCTAGCTTTAACTCCAGAAGAATTGCAAAAGAAATCCCAAGGTGGATATTTTATATTGTACGAATTGGTCAAAGTTACTCGAGACCCAGCCATTATAGGAGAACAATTGTTATCGTTGTTCCTTGCTGGTCGGTATACAACAGCGGGTACATTGGCGTTCATTTATTTCGGATTGGGGAGAAGGCCCCAGATTTTTGAAAAGTTGAAGCAGGAAATTTATCAAGCGTTTGGTAGTGGCGATGATTGTCGAATTGAAGAAATAACATTTGAATCATTGAAGAGGTGTCTTTATTTGCAAGCCGTGATTAACGAATCCTTACGGGTATGGCCAGTTGTTCCTCAAAATTCTCGAGTAGCGACAAAAAATACCACATTACCCCGGGGCGGTGGCCCCGATGGAATGGATCCGGTGTTAATCCGCAAGGGACAAACGATTGTATGGCTGACTTATTCCATCCATCGTGACGAAGAAATATATGGCAAAGATTGCAATGTATATAGACCCGAAAGATGGTTGGATTCGAAATTGGCAAAATTGGGTTGGGTATATATGCCATTTGGCGGAGGACCCCGAATTTGTCTAGGACAACAGTTTGCCATGACTGAAGCTGCGTATACGTTAGTGAGATTAGTTCAATTATTTCCCAATTTGACAGGGGTACCAAGTGATTACCCCCCACCAGTTCGGGTACTGATGGGATTATCGTTGGTTTCTTCGGAAGTAATAATGGAATAATGAAATGGTTAATAGTCTATTTGTTTTTATGGCTTACATGTTTGGTTCCTTTCTAGTTTACTTGTTTATTAGTTTAATGATTATTTGTTTATTTTATAGTTATCATATGATATTTTCTACATATTTATTATCAATCGTAAACTGATAAAAATTGATCGTATCTAATTTATTTTTAAACATGTTATCAAGAAAAAATATAAAAGAATTATTATCAGACATTAGAAAGGGTAGTTTTATCCAATTGTTCATTTTTCATTTGCTAAATCATTAGTTTACTTATCAAATGGCCACTTGTATCTTTTTGCTTATCAATCATAGGTTGATAAAAATTAAATCTACCTTAAAAAAATATTAAAATGGTTATCATCGTTAAAATAATGCGTGGTTATTTTTACTCATTTATATTCATATATATTTATAGTATCATCTGACACTACAATTATTCATCAATCTTCGATTGATGAATAATCTTCGATTGATGAATAAACTACGCGTTCTTCTAACTTCCCATAAATTACTATACAACTAATTTATATAACATTAATATTAATCCTAACAAACCTAACAACAAGAGTTATTCTGGTTATTAGTCAAACTCTGACCCTTCAAGTTCACATTCGATTTAGTTTGTTGGCTATTAGAATTATTCGAATTGTTGGACATTTGAGCTTTGATTTGTCTGGCCATGGTATAGAAGGCTTGTTCAACGTTAGTTGAAGATAAAGCCGAAGTTTCCAAGAAAGGAATATCTAAAGAATCAGCAAACTCTTTAGCAGAGGTATATTCAACAATTTTCTTGTCAGATAAATCAGCTTTGTTACCTACTAATAATTTCATTACACCACCAGTAGCGTACCTGTCGATTTCCTGTAACCACTGTTTAACGTTATTGAAAGATTCTTGGTCGGTAACATCGTAAACAATGATAATACCATGTGCACCTCTGTAGTAAGAAGAAGTGATAGTTCTGAATCTTTCTTGACCAGCAGTATCCCAGATTTGTAATTTAATAGTTTTCCCATCCAATTCAATAGTTCTGATTTTGAAATCAACCCCGATAGTGGAGATATAATCAGGAGTGTAAGTGTCATCAGCAAATCTTAATAACAAACAAGATTTCCCTACACCAGAGTCACCAATCAATAATAATTTGAACAAGTAGTCGTATTCGTTATTCATAGTAAATTCTAATTATTAATCCAGTTGTGTTGTACTATCAATAAAAAAAAGTGATTGATAACTGATTGTTGTAAGAATCGATTGTTTGTTTAAACGTTTGCCTTAACTTTTGGGTGTGACAAGAAATTGGGAAACACACGACAAACAAATTGAATTTTATTTTACACTTTCTATAAAACATCTATTTAGATATACACAGTAGAGTTAAAAAACAGGAGTTATTTAGGAGTTACAAGAACAGTAGATTTAGTGGTTTTGGTAATACACCAATTTATTTTTAGTTGACCAATTTTTATTGGTGTTTCTTTTTTTTTTCTTTTTTCTCACTCTCGAGTTTCAAGTAATACTCAATTACAGCAAGCAAACTTCAACTTGGAATTTAAAAGGATATTTTGCTGTTTGATCACCATTTGATCGGATGGTTGGACCATGTGATTATTGAAAATCACATAGACCAGGGGGTGGAAAAACACCACACTCAAATACCAACTGTATGGCCACAGAGATTGCTTCCAACTTGCTACCTTCATTTTTCTGACATAAATGTATTTACACAACACGAATAACATAATAGTACCTAAATCTTGTCATACATGATCTAAGTGTTTATTATCAATATCATCGATAACTGATAAAACACTTTTTATACCCGTATTGTTTTAGGTGTAGCGTAAAATAGGTTTCCCAATTTTTGGAGAGAAAAAAATACCACATTCACCACACATCTGATAACTGACCAAAGACTTTAAATACCCATATTGTCTACGACAGTATAATCCTGTATATTCATAGCTTATGCATTGGTAGATTAGCATGAGTTACATTGCAGGTTGAGCAGAAAGTTGGATAGACTTGTAGCTTCACCACTAGTTCGTGACTACTCTTCATTGCTTCATAACTCGTACCGCATTCTTACCTCCTAATTCTCAATTAGTGCTAGACAATACGTTCCTTCGCAACTAGACTGCTTCGAAAGATGAATATACTTGGTTTGTCTTGATATATCCATTGCTTCGCAATTCTTACTTGCTTCACATCTTTCTTCGCAAGATTGATATACTCGTAGCTTCGCTACTCGTATTTCCTTTACAACATGCTCCACAAGTTCTATTAGCTCCGCAAGTAGTACTCGTTGCTTCGCAACTCGCACTATACCACCTTCGCCTTCCCCTTTCCTGATATCTTCTTCTTTGCAATAATCAACATCTTTGCAAACCAATAAACATTCAACACATTCAAAAACAAATTCAATCCTAAAATCGAAAACGGAAAGAACCAATGGACTTGATCCCCCACTGCAAACATATCCTTCCCCACCTGGAAAACTGCATAGAAGCCCCAAACAATTCGCACTCCGAAAAAAGTTGCCAACAATAAAATGCCATTTATAGTCACTAACAAATTAGGAAATGTATCCTTAGGTAATCTATTTGCAAACCAATTGATATTAACAAAAGGTGTAGATAATTCAAATGCAAGGAAGGCAGGAATCCAAGGTAAACAGAAAGGTTTTAATCCTGAACCAAACACATACATAGCAGCAACACCATGGAAAAGGAACCCAGGACCAAAGAGATGGAAGTAACGTAAACATACTAACGAGTCCCAGATGAAATAACCGAGAGTAACCGAAGCGACAAAACCTCCATATGGTGTGTAACCTAAAATCGAATTTATTGGATTTGTAGCATGTTCAACGTAATAAGGATGGTTTATTGTAGGTAACAACAACAATATTGAAAAGATACACTGAACCATTGATACTATATGGATATCGAAATTGATTCTTGTCTTTTTGGAGAAGTTAGTGTAGGTGTCACCTAAAATTATTGGTGATAATTTATGGGAAGCGTATTGTAAACTGGTATAAAAGATGAAACTAGCGAGTATTTCATGCCAATGAGCCAGGTAGTTATTGGTTGGTGTAATTGGGAATGGTCTATATTGTAAGAAGATATCATTTTCAAATACTGGTAGTGATTGGAACATTTTTGGGTAAAGAAGTGGCTGTCTCGGTTAAATGTTTTTGTAGGTGATAAATCTCAACAAAATGTGATTTTGCACTACAATGGAAAATTGCAAATGCAGAGGAAACAGCCAAGTTTTATAAGGTAGTTATATAGATACATATTAACAATTACTACTACATTTCTCTACCACCATATACAACAGATCATTTCAGTTCCCAGTTTAATTTTCTTTGGTGGAATTATACCTTCTTCTACCTCCGTTACCACTCTAGCATTTTCTACTAGTTTCTGTCAATTATATATTATATTTAGGTGATCTAGAGACAATATCATATTAGATAAATCACCAGTATCTTCTACCTTCTTCGGTATTGGATGATATTGTTGCAAAATCATCAAACGATCAATTGTAGACATGCTAGAAAGGGTATATATGAACAAAAGATAATTTAAACTACTTTATGTTTAGCAATTGGTTATGATGCTTCAGAGGTCATATCTATTTTACTAGGACTTAGTATACTCCAATGGAAATATAACTATTACCTCAATTGATTTAATTTTAATCAATTGAGAAATCACTGGGAATGGCGACAATTGGATAGTATGGTGGATACTTCATTAACAAAATCTAAAATGTCATCTAGAAAAATTGCAGTACCAGCTTTTCAATGGTATCTTGAAATGTGTAAATTATTCTGTGTTTATGATATTCATGTACTAAAATTAGTTCTATAAAATTACTTCTTCACTTATAATTGGTTAAATTTTTTCTAGGTCTCTTCATTAATATTTGTTATATACTCCATCATTTCCTCTCTCAATCCATCTCATCTTGTCTCACTCCATCTTCATCTTCCATCGTTTACCTCGTTTAAAATTCAGCTTCATTTTTTTATTCCCCGTGGTATTGCGCATGGAATCGTTTGAAAAGTTTGAAAAGTTTTCCAGTAGTAATAATTATTGTTTTTTATTTATTATTAACTCTTTACCATGTCTTACCCATTAGTCTGTTTAGGTAATCCTTTATTGGATTTACAAGTCAATGTTGAATCTGAATATTTAACAAAATACGATTTAAAAGATAACGATGCTATCTTAGCTGAAGCCAAACACGAACCTATTTACGATGAAATCTTGAAAAAAGATGATTTGATTCTTGTTGCTGGTGGTGCTGCCCAAAACACCGCTAGAGGTGCCCAATATATCTTACCTGAAAACTCAGTTGTCTACTTTGGTTCCGTCGGTAAAGATGTTTACTCGCAAAAATTAGAACAAGCCAATGCTCAATATGGTTTGTTAACTAAATACCAATACCACGATGACCACCCTACTGGTAAGTGTGCTGCTTTAATCAGTGGTAACCACAGATCCTTGGTCACTGACTTAGCTGCTGCCAACCATTTCACTCCAGACCATTTGGATTTACCAGAAAACTGGAAATTCGTTGAAAATGCTTCCCATTACTACATTGGTGGTTTCCATTTGACTGTTTCCCCAGAAGCTATTGCTAAATTAGGTAAACATGCTGCTGAAAACAACAAGATTTTCGCTTTGAACTTGTCTGCTCCATTCATTCCTCAATTCTTCAAAGATCCTTTGGATGCTTCAGTCCAATACTGTGATTACATCATTGCCAACGAATCAGAAGCTGCCGCTTACGCTGAATCCCACGGTTTAAACACCACTGATGTCACTGAAATTGCCAAACATATTGCTCAATTACCTAAAGCCAACTCTTCTCCAAGAACCATTGTCTTCACCCAAGGTATTGACCCAACTGTCACTGTTACTTACGATTTCTCCACTAAGGATTTGACTGTTAACCAATATCCAGTTAGAGAATTAGCTGCTGACAAGATTGCCGACACCAATGGTGCTGGTGATGCTTTCGCCTCTGGTTTCATTGCCTCTTTAGTCCAAGGAAAATCAATTGCCGAATCCGTCGATGTTGGTCAATGGGCTGCCTCTGTCTCCATCCAACAAGTTGGTCCTTCTTTCCCTTTCCCAAAAGTCTCCTATCAATAGATATCTAGAACTTTTTAAACCCCCAGTATCATTTACTTCATCTCAACATGGGTTTACCAGTAGATTTTTATTTACATTTTTTTTATTTTACCATTACTTTTATTTATAATTAGGTTTGTTTTCAGGAGGGGTTTCACTTATATAGATCGATAAATTCAACATTTTATTGAAGGAAATTGTAGGTTTAACGTAGTGGTGGTGGTGGTGATGGTAGAAGTAGGAAAAACTGAGAATATATTAATGAAAGATAGAATTGTTAAGATTTAGAAAACCTTTGAATTGTTGACTAAGTCTTTTATTGATAATTCTGAATTTATTTAGATATTTGAAAATTCAACTGTTACTTTAAGCCATACTGAATAATACTAATCTTTTCTACAATCTTGTATAATTCAACTATTGAATAGTTAATCTCTCCACCTCCAGCCGCACCTATTTCCAAGGACTCATTGTAAGTCGGCGAAAAAACAGCGATGAGTAGAAATCAACCAGTGGAAAATATCAGAAACAAAGAACTGAATATGTCAGTTCTGAAAGACCACTACTATCGCTTGGCCTCAGACTTGCCCACTGAACGTCTTGAAGCTGCATCTGCATTATTGTTGGAACTTGCAAAAGTGGATTCTAAGGAAGACTGGGATTATGCTTTAAATCGTCTTGTTAAAGGTTTGATTACTACAAGACAGGCTGCTAGATTTGGGTTCTCTATGGCTTTGACTGAAGTTATCCATGAATTGATTGCAAAAGAAAACGAATTCACCATTCCCACTTACTTGCAAATGTTGAAAGATGTCACTGCATTAAAGTCGTCCATGAAGGGTAAAGAAGAACGAGCAGTGC
Organism: Candida sp. Y128-05E; assembly: GCA_037042355.1. Lineage (NCBI taxonomy): Eukaryota > Fungi > Ascomycota > Pichiomycetes > Serinales > Debaryomycetaceae > Candida > Candida sp. Y128-05E. Next base: position 55,012 of record JAXQKE010000111.1, on the reverse strand, counting down.
TTTTTGGAAGATTATTTGGTTTACAAGCTTTGATTAACTCTAAAGTGTTAATTGATAATAAATTTACTACTCCCGAGATTATTGGCCAGTTTATTTCTATTTTACTGGACTTGGCTAGTGAAAAATCGTGGTTACGTGAGTCTGCTACTTTCACTCTTTGTCAATTTATAAGGGTTATTAGTGATTGTGATTTAGATTTCAAAGATGATATCTTGTTGCAAATCTTGCAAGAGACTAATGATAACGATTTGAATTTATCTACCGAAGGTATTGCTATTTATTTGTCGATTCCAAATAGTTCGTCATTATCTCAAAAAATCACTAATCCTAAATCGACTTGGAAAAATGGTGACCCTTTTTCAAAGGGAAATTTACCTGTCCTTGCAAAAGCATTAAAAGATGTAGAAGTTATTAGTGAAGAACCAAAAGATGACGAGAAATCAGAAAAGAAAAAAAGTACCCAAAAAGGTAGTTGGACTCCTAAACTTCCGTTTGTATGGGACTTAATCGTTGAATACTTTAATCATGCCAGAGAAAGTGACGATGAGGCTGAAGCTGTTGATTCGGAAAACTCCAAGAAACGTAAAAAGACGTCCTCCAAAAAAGCAGACAAAAAGTCTAAATCTACTTCGGATATTGTTACCTTGAAAGAATTCTGGTTGGTAGTTATCGACCAGTCGTTATTCTCTGAGAAATCTTCCCATGAACGTAAATACTGGGGATTTGAAATATTTCAGAAATTTTTGAAAAATCTTGCTAGAGCTGAACAAGTCGAATTCTTATTCACCCCCAATTTCTTCAGATGTTTGATAAATCAAACTGGTCAATCGGGAAGATACTTGAACAAAGTCGCCAACCAAACATTAACTACTATCCAACAAGTCGGAAAACATGAATCATTGAAATCTCCATATATGATTTCCCATTTATGTGATAGCAAATATGGTGGTTGCTGGAATTTCGATTTGCTCACAAAATCTAAAACCATCGACAGTCTTGTGTCTATTTCGACAACAGAAGAAGTATTCGATAAAGAAATAAGGCACACCCTTGTTGCAATTGCCAAGACATTCATTAGTATCTACCATGAAGTATTGGATCAAGATAGCGTCCAGGAGCCTGTTGCCAGATGGTGTTTCGATAAGTTGCTTTTGTTAGTAAGAAGTAACAAGACTGTCATTGGTGACATTAAAAAAGGTGATAAAATCTTGGAAACTATCTTGAACTTCTTAATTGTCGAGTCCTTTTTCACCAAACCAGAATCAAAAGTATCTGACCAGTTACGTAAATACAGTCAAGATAAATTGAATGCGATACTATCAGATATTATCAATTCAAAAAGATCCGATGGTACTTCTTGGTCACTTTATTGTGTTAATTATATCCTGGAATTAGCTGATGATGATAAATATTCATTAAAAGTTGAACTTGACGATGAAATTAAACAAATTCAACTCGAAGCTATTGAGTTGTTGGAAACTATTGCCAAGCTCAGCGAAGAATCTCCCAATGAACAATTGTATTGTTTTGAGTTGATGATTTCAATGGTGTTATTGCAGTTATACCTGGGTGATGAAGAAGCGGTTCAAGTATTGGGCGAGTTGAAAATGTGTTTCGAAGATGCCTTCACCAAAGAAGACGAAAATCCTGACTTTGATGCCACTATAGTTTTAACGGAAATTTTATTATCATTAGCTTCAAGAAAATCGACCTTGACCAAAAAATTAGTCAATATCATTTGGAGCAATTTCTTATGTGAACTGGAAGAATCAACTGGAGAATCAAGATTGAATGAAGCTAGTTTACAATTGTTATACGATGTTTTAGTTGCCAAAGAGAACAAGGAGGGCCAACAAAAATTATTCGAAGGTGATGGAGAATATGAAGAAGAAGGGAGTGAAGGTGACAACAAAGAGGAGGATGAAGAAGAGGAAGAGGAAGAAGAAGATGACGAATCTGATGACGACGACTCTGACGATAGTGATGACGCCAATGTATCCAATGGAGATCTCTCCAAAATTGATCAAGAGACCAACTTAAAACTTGCCAAGGCCTTGAATCTACCAGCCACCGAGTCCGGGGAAGTCAAATTTTCCGATTTATCTGATTCTGATTGTGATGGAGAATATGAGTCTGATTCTATGGATGATGAACAAATGATGGCCATGGACGAACAATTAGCAAGTATATTCAAAGAAAGAAAAAGTGCCCTTGATAGTATAGTCACTGGGAACAAACGTAAGGCTGATGTGGAAGATGCCAAAGAGCAAATGATTTTCTTCAAACATCGAATTCTTGATTTATTAGATTTGTTTGTTAAACTTCAAACGAATTCATATTTATGCTTAACTGCTATAGAGCCTTTGATTATATTGATCAATTTAACCTTAGATAAAAACTTGGGGACTAAAGCTCATAAATTATTGAAAACGAGAATAAGTAAGACCAAGATTGACCAAGATTCATTCCAGAAGAAATTCCCAAACGTGGAATTACAAACCACATACAAGCAGAAATTATTACAATCGATATCCAAGATCCAACAAGATGTCAACACTACCAAATCAAATCAAGCATATACTCTTGCTTGTAATCAAGCATGTATCATATTATCTAAGAATTTAGTTTTGTTAGATGAACTGTACTTAGAACCAGTGATAGATATCTACGCAGAATCCTTAAAGACATGGGCTACCAACCCCAAATCAAAACTACAAGCATCCCTATTTTTTGATTTCATCAATTGGTTGAATAGTAAACGTTAATACTTGTATATATGTTGTATACTAATTAGTGCTCAGATATACGCTGCATCCCCATAATAATTTTATTTCGCAGTGTAAATTCAAAACCGGTTAAAAAACGTCCAATGAAATCTGCGGAACCAAAACTCGGCCTATTGAAAAGTTAACGCTTGCACAGTATATACACCATCTATAATCATGTCTGCCTACAAACAAGCTGGTATTTCCTTAAACAGAGCTATGGCCATCGCTGGTAAAGCTACCAGAGAAGCTTTGAAATCTGAATTCAAAGTAGCTGCTGAAAAAAGAGGTTTCACTGAAGCCAAAGTTGCCAAAGTCGAAAACGGTGCTTCTTTAGATGCTAAAGTCTTGGGAGCTTAAATTGACTTCTCACTGCATGTTAATTTATAGTACATACAAAACAATATAAAGTCAAAAATAGAGGTTTGAAAACAGAGACTTGTCTCAATTGTAGAGGTTAACTTTGATGGAGAAAATATTGAAATTATACCTCATTTTTGTTTACAAGATGTATATTACATGTTTATTCTTTCCGTCTATTTACAGTTACGATCGAAGCTTATCGGCTAATTCTGATGGTTGTTCCACCTTCTGTTCTCTATTAATTTGTTCAAGTAATTCTTTTCTTAATGAGGGAGTAAGATCATCAATCATCGCACGTACACGATCCAAATCCACTTCTCGTTGATCCTGTTCCAACTCAGCAGCCTCACGATCCAATTTATCTTGCTCTTCAATTTGTTCATCTGACATTTTTGCATATTCTTTCTTGGTACTCGACTCATCTAATAATTTTGATAATTCGGAATCGTTATTAGAATACAAATCGAAAAATTTCCCAGTTTCAATTACTTGCCCTGCTTTACCTAGTACGACTATATTTTCTGATTTCGAAATTGTCGATAATCTGTGAGCGATTGAAATAATTGTCATTTTTCCTTCAGCAGTCAATTTCCTCAAAGTATCATTGATTAATGCTTCTGATTTGGAATCTAACGCTGATGTAGCTTCATCTAAGATTAAGATTTTCGGTTTCTTTATTAATGCTCGTGCAATAGCAATTCTTTGTTTCTGACCACCAGACAATGATGCTCCTCGAGATCCAATTATTGTATCGTAACCTTCAGGGAACCCAATAATGAAATCATGACAGTTGGCTTGTTTACATACTTCCATTATATCTTCCATATCAATCTGAGAAATTTGGGTAGGGGTTAATCCATAAACAATATTTTCTAATATACTACCGGACAATAATATTGGTTCTTGTTGAACAATTCCAATAACATGTCGTCTCAAGTCACGGATTTGGAATTCGGATATATCCTTACCACCAATTTTAATTGTACCACTTTCGATGTTATATGATCTAAGTAATAAAGCAGCAATTGTTGATTTCCCACAACCTGAAGGCGCAACAAAACATGTTGAGGACGATGGGTCGACCTTGAATGTACATCCGTTGAAAATTCTATCGTTTGGTCTAGTTGGATAACTGAATACGACATTTTCGAATTCAAATCCGTTATCCAAATTTGCAGGTACTCTTTCCCCTTTAATTGGATCTACTAAATTATCATGATCAATCAAGCCAAATAATTTAACCCCAGCACCGGAACCTTTCATTAATTCCATATATGTGGTGGTTAAACTGTATAAAGCTGAATTGAATAATTCAGAATACATAGTAAATGCCACCACATCACCTGTGGTCATTTGTCCGTGTATAATCAAATAAACCCCTAATGCAATACATGCCAAATATCCCGAATGATATAAACTATAAATCGAGACTGAATAATTTGATTGGGCGAGGGCTTCTTTTCTAGCAACATTGACCACTTGTCGTAATTGTTCAGCATATTTGGTTAATTCCTTTTGTTCTCCAGTAAACGCCTTGACCAATTTGATTGAATTCAAACTCTCTTCACTGACTTTTGTTAAACCTGCAGCGGCATTTTGTAATCGGGTCGACAATTCACGAATTTTCTCCCCGTATTTAACGGACCCAATGGTTATTGGAGGCGAGATTAACAACATGACTCCAAATAAAATGGGATTTATCGAGTACATCATATAAGCACTTATTATTCCAAATAACAAGTTTTTCAACCCATCGGGCAAATTACTGGTAATTGATTTCGAAACGACATAAGCATCACTCGACAATCTCGAGATTAAGTCACCCACTTTATGTTTATCCGAATCATAAAACGCGGCATCATGTCTTAACAAGTTCTTCATCACTCTTAACCTTAATCTGGCGACTAACCGTTCACCAAGGACTTTCAACACCCAAATTCTTGCCCAGAAACATACAGCAGAAAAGCACATAAATGGGACCATGAATGCAAACACTGTCGAGTACTTGTAGCCCCAAATAAGCAAATCGCCATCAGCATCCAAGAACTTGGAATTATAAGCATCTATAGAAGCACCTACAAGTTTAACTGCCGTTGTCGGATACAACACGGCAATCAAAATAAACGCAATCGCGTAAAAGAATAATCTGATATCGGGTTTACCTAATTTAATAATTCTCCATATCGTCACCATATTCTCCTTTATGCTTTTCTTATTTTGAATCAACTGTTGTTTCTCCTCTTTGACTATTTGACGATTCCGTCTCTTAGTTAGATCTAAATGATCTTTTATAGA